>JAPFBL010000982.1:0-46929 GCA_026182355.1 Hermatobates lingyangjiaoensis | reverse complement strand
GCCAAGTAAGTTTGTCATGTGTCATGTACGTTAAAGATCATGTACAGCCATTCGATATGGTTTTTTGTAAACTATCACTATTTTCCATATTTTATTCTACAAACACCAATTGCGTTTTTTAGAAACCGTTAAAAGTTTGTAGAAAGGAACCGAGCTTACTGATAGTTGACAATATTCTGTATAGGTGAAACAGGAATCGAAGCTGTTAAAACTGTAGTAGTAATGTACCGAGTTTATGTGATTTCAACCTCTGGGTGGAGAACCCACAATTTCTTTGTGGTTTAGGACTAGCATAGTGTTGCCGTGAACTCAGTTGTCCTCCCCAAAAGAGGGAAGTACCCCTTACCCCTTGCCAGGCCTTACTTTGGTTAAAACGAGGCTCAATCGAGATGAACTACACGGGCCGATCAATGCCATGAGATGGTTGATATAGTGAAGACTTGATAAGGTACGAACATGGAGTCGTAAGTGGCATCCGAATCGTACCCGGTTTGGCCTCTAGAGATCTCTGATCACACAAAGCAAATACCAGTTTTTAAGTTCAATGAGCTGAGTTCAAAGACCTTTCCCAATGGTAAGGGAGGGGCTCTAGCTCTCTCACTGGATGCTATGCAAGTATGTTCCCCCGATAGGGTACTGCTTCTCACACAGCGACCTGTTTCGATCTTAGTGTAACCAGAACCTCTCGTCCACAAAATACAACCCAATCAGTCTGACGATTGACGTGCTGCCTTTAGTTACTCCAGGGATCGAACAGGACCCTGGAGCGTCAGAGGTGGATCTCGCACGATACTACGTCACACATCAGTACCAACACATCACTCAACTATATCAAGTCATCGGTTTTAAATCGCAATAAAAACAGGTTAGACTTAGTAATTTTGACAAAGATATATATATATATATATATATCAGTTCAAAAGTGAGGATAGGAAGCACACAAAGTAAAGAAATACACTTACAAACTCAAATTTGTAAAAGAATTTAGAAAAATAAAGTAGGATAAAACAAACTAGTAGTAAGCTAAGTAGTAAGCTTTATTTTTCTAAATTCTTATTCTTAACTAGTTTCCCATACTTACCCTTTTATTCAGTCTCTATCTTTTATTTACTAAAACAACCAATGCAAGTTTTTTGTATTGTATTTATTTTTATTTATTTATTTATTTTTTTCTTCTTTTCTCTATCATTATTTTTGTTTTTTATAGTTTGTTTTTATCTTATATTGCTTATAATTTTTCACCTATTTATAGTTTTACCCAACCAGTACTGCTTATCTGAATTTCTGTTTATATCTTCTTCTAATTCTATACTTTAAGACCGAGTACGGTTGACAGCACTGGCGGTTGCCGGGTTGGTTACTTGCCGTTGCGTCTACAACGTGCTTGGTCTCCCATTCTCTTTTCTCCTGAAGACGGATTACCCGAAAATTTGAGTCTGTAAGTGTGTTTCCCTACTTTGTGTGTTGCTCTTTGTTAATCTCGAACTCGTAGGTATAATATATATATATATATATATATATATATATACATGGGTTCAAAATTGAAGAAGAGTAACACACAGAGTAAGGAAACACACATACGAGTACAAACTCAAATTTTCGGGTAATCCGTCTGCAGAAGAAAAGAGAAAGGGAGACTATGCACGTTGTAGACGCAACGGCAAGTAACCATTCGCGAAGTACAAACGAGTACTTCGCACTTCTTCCCGATGACGACGGATGTCGAAATATCGAAGTCAGTTCTGTAGTGACTTTCTCTGTTCTTTCGTATGTGTTAAAGTTTAAATATATATACATACATCGTTCCCATTAGGCATAATATAAATGTTTAAATATGAGATGTTTATTAGTCTTTCATTCCTGAAGTTAAGTAGTGAAGTAATCACTACTGTGATACTGTGGACAGTGATTGATCCATTTATCAGTATATAATCTTTTTTTACTTTACTATAAGTAAAGTATAGTGATCGTGAAAAAATTCGATCTCGAGATATTGACGGAATTACATGTTTTGAGGTCCAAGAAGTAGTTTTATGAAGTTTTTACGATGATGTCTGTGTGTGTGGGTGGGTGAGTGTGTTAGCATTGCTTGTTACCACGCTACGGTCCAGAATCTTTGATGGATCAAGTTGATATTTTACACAAAAATGGGTCCCATAGCGAAGAAGATCCCTATTGTTTGGGAAGGTCACTTTTTTTGCCAAAAACCGTTTTTTAGAAAACATTTATTTCTCCTAAACTGATAACCCTAGAGTTTTGAAATTTTGACATTATCTTTGAGGTTTCAAATGGAAAAAAGAAAAATATATTCAGAATTTTAAAACCACAGGAAATATTTTTTTTTTTCAATAAAATGTACAAATTTTGACTTATAATTCAATCTCAAACCTTGTGAAAGCGATAAAAGCCATACTGTTTGACGGACAAGAATGAAACTATGCCTATAAATAGAACATTATGTGTAGAATGAGTTGAGATATTTTTTTTCAAAATTACATTCGCTAATGGGGCGTTACAGTACGATTTCTGTTTTGAGAAAATGTTTTTTACGCTAAACGGCTCATTAAAAAACGATGAAAATTTGACCAAAAATCGAACAAAAAATTAGCAATTCATAAAAAATAAAATCATGAAGTTTTAATTATGGGAAAGAGCAATAACGCTATAAAAACTGTATGTTTATCTTAGACTAAGAGATCACCTGCTATACTTGTCGAATTTTTCATATTTTGTTACATTGTTTACATTGACTTAGAAATTTTTTGAGCGAATCCACTGAGATAAAATTGATATTTATAAAGGAACAATTTAAATTGTTTATTGACTTATATGAGATGTACGATGAATAATATTGTGCAGGAAAATGATAACACTCACTCAGAAAAAATTCGAATATATGTTATTTGACAAAGGGGAAGTAAAATGATCTTATTAAATACTAAGAAGTCATAAAATTTACAGTATAATAATTCTATAAAGCACCAAAAATGTAAAAGATAATTCAAAATTGAAATCTTTCGTTTAGAGATTAATAAATTTAATTATCGTACATCTTTAATTATAAATCATCTTAAAACAACATTTTTTCTTCGATGTTTATGATGTTTTTCGGAGAAAAAAAGGGTATTTTCCTGTTTTAAATTTGAAAATTTTACTTTAATAATCAATGTAGAAGGATGTCAAGTAAACGATGTAAGAAATCCACTGGTTTTTTGAACAAAAGCCATGTTCTCTTGTAGGAGAATATTTCGTTTCAAGAAATGTTCACTTTGGTTTTTCAAAAATGTGTTTACTGCTGTAGTTATACTAATGAAATTATTTACATCAGCTGTGTGATGTACAAAAATAATGTTGTATATTGATATATCCTTCAATCACTATCAGTACTACTTCAGGAATGAAAGACTAATAATCATATCCCATTTAGATGTTTACATTATGCTTAAATGAGACGTTATGTGTTATATACTCAAGAAATTTGATATTAAGTTACTTATAGTATAGTTGAGTGTAGGCCACTCCAGATTTTTCATTTCTTCGGTTTTTTATCATCTACAAATGAATAGATTATAAATAGATTATTATCTATATAAAACATAGATTTGATAATTATATCAAATTTATATTTTATGTATCAATTTTTTACCTTCAGCTGACTCCAACATCCAGCTGTTAATATTTTACTTATATTAATATGATCATTTCTAAAACTTCTATTAGCTATAACAAATATTATTTGTTGATATATTAAATAATTATTTCATATTCTCGTCGATTTTTCATTATATTTTTTCTTTCGAAATTTATTATAATTAAATCATTATAATTTAGGTAGAAAAAAATTTTATTTAATCTTTCGACGTCATTTATATAAGGTTTTGAAAGGCGTTTAACCAGAGCAGTCGAGGCATAATCGCAAGCGAGGGCTGAACCTCCAGCTGACTCCAATTCTGACGTGGTGTGTGAGTGTTTCGACTTTGATTGAATTAATATTTTATATATACATCAATTATCGTAATTAGCATTTAATTTGTTAAGTTCTGTTGTAAATATTCTTTAAATTCTTTCCAACAACAATGGAAAGTTGTAAAAGTGTATAATACTACCCGGGTAAGAAGAGGGGGTGGGCGAATGGCATTATGCGAAATGATGAGAGGGGTGATTGGGCCAAGGGAATCTGAAAACCCCTGCACTAGAGCAGAGTTTTTTTTTTTTTTTGGTTCCAGTAACTTTCCCGGGAACCCCATATTCTAATGATTTCATATAATCATAATATAAATATTTTCATATGCCTTTTTAAATAGTATGTATGTTTAAAAACAATTAAAAAAGTAATATTACTGCAATGTGTATTTTTCGAGAAAAAAAATTCAAAACTAAAAGATTTTAATTTTTATATTTTCCACAAGTGCCTAACACATAAAACAGAATTACTATCAATTTTAACACAAACTTTGTTTTGTAATCATTTTTGGCTTCATAGTTGAAAGTTTGATTCTAAAGTTAACCCCAGCATTAAGTCTACTTCGGTATTTGGTTTCTATGGCAGTTTAAAGGGAAAATCCAGTTTCACATAAGTAGGTAGTGGGAAATGGCAGCAATGTGTGAAGTGCTATTTTTGCAATAGCAAGAAATTCGAGAATCAGATAGTTTCAAAAAACTGACTAGTGATTCATCACTAATAATGAATAAAATTTTGACCACTTCTACTTGTGGGTATATAAATAAAAATACCACTACCTTTTAAAATACCACTCTTCCCTCCCACTCTTGTCAACCCCTCACCAGATGGTTTCTGCATCTAGTGTTTCAGTTGGGTTTTTGACTCTGACGAAGACCGCTTGTTACGGTTGAAAGATCTTAGTCTTGTTTTCCCATTTTCATATTGTGGTTTGATCATTAATTTATGGGTATATATAGATATAAACATTATTCGGTTTCATGATTCACAAGAAATATAGAATAAATCCATACCCATAAAAACAATTTTTTAAAAAAATCTTTTTACAAAATATTTCTCTCTCAGAGAATCACCTAAAAATCTGTTGTAACATTCCTGAAATAAAGTTTTACATTCAGGTCTAAAAGTTGAATATTTATTGTAATAGTTATCACCAGTTTTTTTAAGAGTAAATTGTAGATCTTTTTTTATTTAATTTAATAATTCTTATTTAATTTTTGTTCTATTTAATAATTCTCAGGAGAACCATTTTGGATGAGTTGAAGTATTATATGTTTTAATTTGAGGTACATAATGATCAATGACAACCGAAATAATATGTTAGAAATAATTAGTGCAATAATTTATACTCGAGAATGAATATGAAGTGTCTCAACTAAATTCCGATAGATTGGATAATAATGAAGTATAGTAGCCCTTCGAGAAATTGTATTTAATATTATGAAGTTCAAGAGTATGTACTTCCTATATGAACAAATAGAATGTACATCCTCTACTTTCTTAATATGTACATCATAAGGAAGTATGGGATGGCAGTAACAAGTGATAGTATTATTTTTCATACTATTTGATAATATAATATCAGATTCACTATCTCTAATAACGTATTTACTTTTTGACACTATTGTGATTTTTATAATAATAAAAAGAGAATCGTGTAATATGGACTTTATGAAATTAAATAATGCCAGTAAAAAAAAGTTCCTTTTATCTGTTATAATAATCTGAAATTCAATATCTCTAGTAACTTATTTATATTTGACATTATTATAACCCTTATAATAAATAAAGTGAAAACCTTAAATTATGGATTTTATAAATTAAATGATGCCAGTAAAACAAAGTTACTCTTATGAAAGTATAAATTAGATTAGAAATGATTTTTAAAAAAAGTTGAATGGAAGTTAATATCAGATTCATGGGTCTTGTTTATTTTAACCAATCATAGCTCATTTTATTTCAACCAATCATAGCTCTTCATTTCAACCAATCATAGCTCATTTTATTTCAACCAATCATAGCTCTTCATTTCAACCAATCATAGCTCATTTTATTTCAACCAATCATTTTTTCCAAATACTTTTCAGTTTTAATTGCGTCTCCGTATAATAGCGTGACTTTTATTTCTAATAGTTTTAATGAATTCAAACTATTCTAAATCAAAAAATTAGTTAATATATGACTTAAATTAAATATTGCGCTGATTGAATGACAATGCAAGAATACAGAATGTATTGAACATCTTAATTATGGTCAGTGGCAACATATTAATTTTCTTTTCACTATTATGAGTTTAATTAATTTAGTCTTAGACTGTCCACTCTTATATATGGTAATATTTTATATTACATTAATATCATATTTTTATCACCATTACACCTCAACAGGAAAATAGTATACTTAAATTAACTACCACTGTATATATCAAGCAAAAAAATCACCTTGTAATCGTTTTCAAGGCTCAGCTAATTTATTAATTGAATCAAAATTTCTTCTATAACATTCAGAAAGCATCTTTCAAACAATTGAAAACAGTTATTTAGTCTACTAGTTGTACCTATTTTCCTTAAAAATTTCTGGTCTTAAACAATGTTATTCTCATATTTTTTCTCTAATTAAATTGTTACAATTAAATTTATTTAGTTCTAAAATATTATTTTATAATGCCTAATTTATGTTTTATTAAAAAATCCTTCCAACATTCGATCTATTATTACTATTTTACTATTTTTATTATACTACTGTATTATCTCTTATTTTGTATTTTCATAGTGTTATTTGCTTCTTATTACTTCTGTTATATATCATGGTCCTAGGGTAAAAGGGTTATAGTAAATTGAAAATGTCCTATTTAACAGTTATACAAGATGTATTACCTCTACTAAGAGATAGATACAATTGATTAGATGACATTTATCATTTAGATTCAGAATAATTAAGTAAAAAAGATAATGCTATGGTAAACGAAATAGAACTAATACACATTTGATAAAAAAAGGTATTCCCTTTAAAGTAATTCTTTTAATGTATTCATTTCCGTACAGAATAAAATACTTTTACAACAAAAGGTGTTTTATGACATGAAATAATTCATATTAAACTAATAAAGAATTACATATAATAATATTGATAATTAAAGCAAACAAGATTGAATCAGTGGAAATTAAACAAACTCTATCATAATGATGGATAACTATAGTACTTGTTTTATTACTTTTTTTAAATTTCTTTATGTCGTATTTAAAACAATCTAAACTGCTATATAAACCATTATACTTTATTATCAAACTAGACAGTGAGGAATGACAAGAGTATTTATTTTTAGGATAGTTGGGCTTTTCTAAATTTTTTATGATGGGAAATGAGATAAGGATAATGAATTAAATTATTTAATAATTTATGTGTAAATAGGAAGTTCTTAGAGTTCTGGAAGACTTAGTGTTCCTTTTCCTCTCTAATCATTAGTAAATACCACACTAGTAAACTGGTAAATCATTAAAGACACGTGTAAAACAACACCAATACAACGTAAGTAGACAGGAAAAAAGTAGTGCCTTATTCTTGCATATGAAAAATGAAAATCATCATATTGATTGGACAGGAGCTAAATTTATTACCTATGAAAAATCAATGTTGTCAAGAAATATTATTGAATCGTCTCTAATTAAATTTAATAGATCAAATATTATAAACATTAGTAACGGTCTCTTCAAACTTGATACTTTCGTTACGAGGACAATAGCCTCTTAAAGAGGGTTGACAGCTAGCAGATAGTGTTTTACTTTTTCTTACTGTACTCCTTTGTTTCCCCAAACATCCCTTTCTGGACATTAGTCCTTTCCTGCGCTTTCACCCTTTTAAAATACCACTCTTCCCTCCCACTCTTCTTAACTCCTCATCGGATGTTTTCTGCATCTAGTGGTTCAGTTGGGTTTTTGACTCTGACGAAGACCGCTTGTTACGGTTGAAAGATCTAAGTCTTGTTTTCCCATTTTCTTATTGTGGTTTCATCATTGATTGTTATTTCACGTGTTTTTTTTTCGTCGTAGGATGTGGAAAAATCTGTTCATCAGATCCCTTAGCAAGACGTCTTGCTTAGGGTATGTGGGGTTTGGGGTCCCGACCCACTAAAAAACCACATCCTATTTCCTGGCAATACCCGACACGGAAACCGTTTGCACATTACTTCGTGCCGGTGCCTCAGTCCTTTTGAGTAGGATTCACCTTCTTGTCCCCATTCGTTCAATCATTATTTCACGTGTTTATGTGAAATCTTTTTATATTAATATTTTTACAGCTTTGTTAGTACATTTAGCATTCAAAAATATATTAATACCATTCGATTTCCTAATCATTTCTTTGCTTAATTAATGAAATTCTATTGCAATGAAATTTTTAACTTTAATAATGAGATTTAGAGAATAAATATCAATGATTTGGGATATTGCTATATTGGATGAACAAATAGGACGTTAAGACAGTGATATAAATTTTACATTCATGACCTAATCAGAGAAAGAATATTTGAAAGAGATTGATTCCAGTTTGATACTTTTTTCTTATAGTAAAGTTGAGTGTGGGCCACTCCAATTTTTTTACATTGTTTACATTGACTTAGAAATTTTTTGAGCGAATCCACTGAGATAAAATTGATATCTATAAAGGAACAATTTAAATTGTTTATTGACTTATATGAGACTAGCAAACATACCCGTCTTTGACGGAATCAAAAATTCTATTATACTTGGTATACCAAAATATCAATTATAGTATTATACTAATACTATAATTAGAAATTATAGAATAGTAGAAAATACCATTATTAGTACAGTGTTAAACAAATGCCTCTGTATACACCACATTAGCTGTCTAATTAGCTGTCGGAAGAACAAACATTTGGAACCACTGACTCTTGAGCAAGTAAACTATAGTTGACCATGTGAGAAAAACTTGGTCTCGCTAACTTGAATTCCTGCGTTAGATAAAGTCTCCCTTTGCGACTTAGTTAACGTCATTGCGAAATAGACTCTGACAGGACTTTGCAATCATTTCAACCGAAACAGACAGTGGCTCGGAATCAATGGTATGGGTGGTATACACACAGACTCCACATTCCACTCCCAGTCATGATGGCCGCCTCTACGGCACATCTGTATAGAGCACAAACTCGGAGTTGTACATTTCCTGGGGCACTCAACTTGCGTAACATGAAATTTGTTACTGATACTAAATCACAGCATGATGATGCCCTACTTGAAGTTTTTACTCATGAGCAGGCAGTCAAAGAGCAGACACGGAGTCATGAAATTCAGTTAGATAATAAACTACTTCCTCATTACTAATCACTCTCTTTACCGACTTTTAAGTTCTATCTTCGGGTTGATATAGCGTAAGAACATGTTTGCTGATTTTTCCTGCCTGTTCATTAGTAAGGCTTGAGCATTGCTCGTTCACAAAGCCATTTATTCTGAATAGATAGTACATCTTAAACTCTGGGAAACACCTTGTCAATAAGCTCAAATAAGCATAATATTCATATATTAGCATTTTGGTAATAGCAAATATTCATGTACGCAAATGAAATTAAAGTCAACCAACAATACCTAATTGCTACACTTGTATATATTCAAATTAAACATGTGTGTGTAGTTAGCCAAACTCGACTTAAAAGTTCATAACTTCGCTTCATCATTGAATATTCCATCCATCCAAAGATTAGATTTTAAGTTAGACATACACAAATCTACAATCAAAGTTTCAGTTTTACATGTCTTATGGTGGCAATATTTTGTAGACAATCTGACAGACAGAAATTATTCTCAGGGTACATGTGGCTACTCTAAAGTATGAAATGTAAAGAAAACTTGAAATGAGTTAGTTCTAATTAACGTGCTCCCAGTCAACAGCCAGCACGCAAGCCACTGGGCTTCTGTGGTTCCATACCTTACTTTATTACCAGTGTTTATATTACGCAAATATTAAATTTAAAAAAAAATGTTTTTATTGTATTTATATATAATACATTTGCACTACTGTCATCGGCGAGCAAGCAAGCTACTGGTTACCCTGACTAGATCCCTTTACTTTATTACCATTTTTTATATTATTCACATTTTAAATTCAAAAAAATATTTGTTTGTTACATTTATTTATAATACATTTGCACTACTGTCATCGGCGATCACGGAAGCCACTGGGCTACTCTGGTCCCATACCTTACATTATTACCATTGTTTTTATTAAGCAAATATTAAATTAAAAAAAAAGTTTACACTTATATATAATACATAAAAAACATACCCGTCTTTGACGAAATCAAAAGTTCCGTCATTTTTGGTATTCCAAAATCTCATTAGAAATTATAGAACAGTAGAAAATACCATTATTAGGACAGTGTTAAACAAATGCCTCTGTATACACTACATTAGCTGTCTGTCCTTCAGGTTCATGGAAGAACAAACAGTTGAAACCTCTGACACTTGAGCAAGTAAACTACAGTTGACCATATGAGAAAAACTTGGTCTCGCTAACTTGAATTCCTGCGTTAGATAAAGTTTCCCTTTGCGACTTAGTTAAGGTCATTGCGAAATAAACTCTGACGGGACTTTGCAATCATTTCAATGGAAACAGACAGTGGCTCGAAATCAATGGTATGGGTGGTATACACAGACTCCCCAATACCACATCCAGTCATTACTCGTATGTCCGCCTCTATGGCATATCTGTGTATAGCGCGAACTCAGAGTCGTGTCTCGTTGCACAGTTTCCTACTTTAAGTTTTTACTCATGAGCAGGCAGTCCCGGAGAAATAAATTCAGAGTCAAGAAATTCAATTAGATAATGGACTGCTTCTTTATCACTAATCCAATCTCTTTACTGACTTGTAAGTTCTTTCCTCGGTATGATATAGCGTAAGAACTTGTTTGTTGATTTTTGCTGCCTGTTCATATTAAGAGTTGAGAATTGCTCGTTTACAAAACTATTTATTCGTAATAGATAGTACATCCTTAACTCTGGGAAATACCTTTTCAAAGATGTCAAATACGCAATGTATTCATATGCTCCAATGTAATTAAAATCAACTAAAAATACCTACTTGCCACACCTGTGTATTTTCAAAACAAACTTGTCTGTGAAGTTAGGAAAATACGCTTAAAGCCCTATAACTTCGTTTCTGTACTGAATTATGAATCTATTTAGAGGCCGTATTTTAAGTTAGGCATACACAAATCCAGTGTCAAAGTTTCAGCTCACCATGTTTTATGGCGGCTGATTTTACTTGTGACAAACGTTTTTGCTTTAAACGTCCATAACTTCACTTCTACGTTGAATTTCCAATCAATTCAGAGCCTATATTTTAAGTTAGACCTACACAAATCTACTGTAAAAGTTTCAGCTTTATATGTCTTATGGTAGCTGAGTTTACTTGTGACAAAGTTTTGCGGACAAACAGACAAACCGACAGACAGACAAACCGACAAACCAACAGAAATTTTTCTATGGGTGGATTCGGTTTCTCCAATGTATGAAACGTAAAGAAAACTTGAAATGAGTGAGTTCTAAGGAATGTACAGACAAAATCATTATTTTATTTATATAGATGTAAGAGGAATAATATTGTGCAGGAAAATGATAACACTCTCAGAAAAAATTCGTATATATGTTATTTGACAAAGGGGAAGGAAAATAATCTTATTAAATACTAAGAATCCATAAAATTCCCAGTATAATAATTCTGTAAAATAACAAAAATGTAAAAGATAATTCAAAATTGAAATGTTTCGTTTAGAGATTAAAAAATATAATTATCGTACATCTTTAATTATTGATCAAACCACAATAAGAAATGGGAAAACAAGACTAAGGTCTTTCAACCGTAACAAGCGGTCTTCGTCAGAGTCAAAAACCCAACTGTTCACTAGATGCAGAAAACATCTGGTGAGGAGTTGAGAAGAGTGGGAGGGAAGAGTGGTATTTTAAAAGGGTGAAAGCGCAGGAAAGGACTAATGTCCAGAAAGGGATGTTTGGGGAAACAAAGGAGTACAGTAAGAAAAAGTAAAAAACTATCCGCTAGCTGTCAACCCTCTTTGAAGAGGCTATTGCCCTCGTGACGAAAGTATCAAGTTTGAAGAGACCGTTACTAATGTTTATAATATTAGATCTATTAAATTTAATTAGAGACGATTCAATAATATTTCTTAACAACATTGATTTTTCATAGGTAATAAATTTAGCTCCTGTCCAATCAATATGATGTTTTTATTTTTTATATGCAAGAATAAGGCACTACTTTTTTCCTGTCTACTTACGTTGTATTGGTGTTGTTTTACACGTGTCTTTAATTATTTACCAGTTTGACCAATAGAAATTTTATGGCAATTTTATGTGTTATGTGAAAACTTTTTATCTTTAATTATAAATTACCTTAAAACAACATTTTCTTCTCTGTTTATGATGTTTTTCAGAGAAAAAATGGGTATTTTCCTGTTTTAAATTTGAAAATTTTACTTTAATATTTAATGTAGAAGGATGTCAAGTAAACGATGTAAGAAATTCACTGGCTATTTGAACAAAAGCCATGTTCTCTTGTAGCAGAATATTTCTTATCAAGAAATGTTCACTTTGGTTTTTCAAAAATGTTATTACTGCTGTAGTTATACTAATGAAATTATTTGCATCAGCTGTGTGATGTGCAAAATTAAGCTTACATATTGATATGTCCTTCAATCACTATCTGTACTACCTCAGAAATGAAAGACTAATAATCATATCCTTATATCAATATCCTTATGTCAATGTGAAAAAAAAAATCCATAGTCGAAATAACTGATTTATGAATCAATTCCTTTCTGTTTCTGTACATGTAAAATGTAATAAATAACCAAATTGTAGTAATAGTAGTGGTAATTGTAAAAGTATCATGTTGTAGGCCTGAAGATGACATAAATATATGTCGAAGCGTCGGCAAAAGGACTAGTTTAAAATCATTAGACCTCAACCCTCAAAAAAAATTATATCATATAAATATTGGGTCAAGAAAACAAATCATGAATATCCATATATATAGTAATATAGTATAGTATATTATAGTACTACAGTATTATATACTATAGTACTATATTCATTTGTGTATTAAAACAATAACACATACCTATATTTACACACAATATGACAAATTAATTTAAAATACAGAATAATGTGCTCGTTATTTATCAAATAGTATATATAGTATAGTACAGGGCTTCTTAAACTGTGGGTCGCGACCCCCAGGGGGGTCGCGAGACTACTGAAAGGGGGTCGCAAAGATCTGATACTTTCATCATTATAAATAAATTTAAAATTAGTATACACACTACGTACAAATATAAATACAAATAATAAACATACAAAATACTATTGCAGTTTCCAATTATATATATGTGAAATGAATGGGTACGTATTCTTTAATCCTTATTTTATTTACATTGTAAAATAGTGCGATATTACATCTACATCTACGGTTAATATATATTTCATTATATGGAGGAGGGGGTCGTTTAAAATTTCTTAAGCTTGAAGGGGGTCGCTATATAAAAAAGTTTAAGAAGCCCTGGTATAGTATATAATATAGTAATATATAATATATATATATATAGTAATATAGTCATTCGATATATTTCCTTATGAAAACAAGTAAAATAGTGTTTTATTTAAAGAGATTAAGTGAACCAATAAATGACGTAATTGAAATGATGTTGCTTGAGTGACGTCATATGCGAGTCATGCACACATGCACTGTGATTTGTCAGTTCAGAATACGACCCTGTAGTGTTCTAATACATCCGCCATAATGAAATATTATTCTCTGAAAAGAATTATTCCTGAATATTTAAACAAATCGTAAGTACGACCGTTTCTGCAACTATTTGTAGGTATATTTTTAACAATAAATTAGTTCAATAATAATAATAATAATAAATAAATAATTAGATGACAATTTCTTAGTGATTATGTTTAACCAAATGGCTACTTCAGTTATAGGTTAGCGTCCTTTCTTTAAAAAAAATTATATTAAATTAATAATACATACCTATAATTATACACAATGTGACAAATTAATTAAAAATACAGAATAATGTGTTCGTTATTTATCAAAATGTCAAACAAATATCCTACCAGATATAAATTATTGAAATAATTAGAATTTCATTTTAAATTATTAAAGTTTAATGGAATATATTACTTTCTAATATTATGTGTAACTCTTACAGTTTGAATTCAATAATAGTTATCATTGTTTTTATGATTATAGTTGTTTCATGTTTAATACAATTAACTATTTCAATTCAGTTATTAGTATTAATTTTTTTATACAATGTAATGATGTATCATTTAACGTTCATTTTACTAATTACTGGCATATTCTTTTAATTAATAAATAAAAATCATTCTATATAATCATATAATGGAAAATTACGTTAACTAAAACTGATTTAGAAAAAATATGAGAACATAATACAGGACTAAAACCATGGCTACAATAACCTTGTCCATAGAACAAGCTCAGCATTTTACAACTTCCAATATTAATTTAACATCCATTTCTTTTACCCGTATTATAATTGTTTACCAATTGAAATCATTATGAAGCAATGAAAAGAGTTGGGTAACTGTAAACTTACTTTTGGTTCATTCTTTGTTATCATATAGTTGTTAAATTCATTGAAAATTTTTAATATTTTAAAACTGCAGTTTCTATATGTAGTCATATTTATAATTTTGACATTATGAATTGTTTATAATTAAAAATTATATCAACACTAAATGATAGGTTGAGCACTTTAAATGTTCATTACTTGTTCAATCTGTTATAATGTCATATTTCTTCCTATTGGTAGATTAATTAAGTTATTTACTAATTTCATACTAATTCCTCTTGCTAAAAACCTCAATAGTTCAATTCAACATTCATATATTGTATTTAATTTCAAATAATTTACTCTGTTCTTTTCTAACTTCCAATATAAATTTAATATCCATTTGAATTTAGTATTAATTTAATACTTGTATTATATTGTTCACCAATTGAAATCTTTATGTAGCAAAGAAAAGATTTGGGCAATTGTAAACTTACTTTTGGTTCATTCTGCATTATCACATATTTTTTTTTCATACTTTGAAACTGTAGTTTCTATATATGATCAATCATATTAATAATTTTGATATTATGAAATGTTTATTATTAAAAATTATATCAACACAATTATATAAAAACTATTTAAGTATCTATGAAATTAGTTTTTAAATGTGTTTAAACTAAATTTAATCCTATATCATGTTTATTAAAGAAGTAATTTGCCAAATTTCTCTAATTTCTAGACTTTTTAACACTTTATTTTGATTATTTGAGCATTTGTTTTAATGAAAATAATGAATTTTTTAAAGGTAATTCAGCAAAAAGAAACTTTATTTATGGTAATAATTTCCTTTTAAAATTATTAAAATTGGATTTGTTTTATTTTAGTAATTACCGAATAAACTTCAAGATGTTTAAAACATTTTTCTTAACTTACTTCAGTATATTTGTTTGTGATATATATTTTATATCAAAGAAATATATATCACAAAGAATAGATTAAGATATATGGTTGTGATTTTTGTTTTAGGATATTCATGTTTGTGATATATTTATAGATCACTGAGTTGTTACCAGTCTTCAGAGTGATTCACATCTATTTTCCTGATGATGAAGCCATCAAAATATAGTAGTGAGTTTCTGTTTCATTTCTGTGTGTTCTTTTTTGTGAATATAGTTTACATATATATATTAATAGTTGGATTTTTATTAAATGTCATTTTTCGTTTTGGTTCTTTTGTTGTTGGCTTTGAAAAAGGTTTAGTTTGAAAAGGAACTTGAAAGGATATGGGGAGAAACATACTTTATTTATTTAAATAAGAAATGAATACCAGATCTGTGTTTTTGTTTGAATACCACATTTAGTTGTGTTTAAGCAAAACTAAAGTTTGTTTACATATGAAAAGGATGAACATTCCATATCAGTTGCATTTAATTTTTCAATAAATATTAAATATGGCTCCTGACTTTACTTCACTATTCAATTTTGCCTTACTGAAATTTGAGGTTGACAACCTTCTGTTGTAGAAGAATACATGAGGGTTTTCCTATTTTCTAATACAGGCTGTTTAATGTCGTTTTATTATCAATTTTTACTTTACTATAAATAAAGTATAGTGATTATGAAAAATTTGATCTTGAAGTTTTGACAGAATTACATGTTTTGAGGTCCCAGAGGTTGTTTTATGAAGTTTTTTGATGATGTCTTTGTGTGGGTGGGTGGGTGAGTGTGTTAGCATTGCTTATTACCATGCTACGGTCCAGAATCTGATGGATCAAGTTGATATTTTACACAAAAATTGGCCCTATCATAATATAGATGATCCCTATTGTTTGGGAAGAATTATGCATGACGGGAAAGTCACTTTTTTTGCCAAAAACCTGTTTATAGACATTTTTTCTCCTAAACTCCTAACTTTAGAGTTTTGAAATGTTGGCACTATCTTTGAGGTTACAAATGCAATAAAAGAAAAATATTCAAAATTTAAAAAACTGCAAATATTTTTTTCAATAAAATGTAAAAATTAGAACTTCAATTCAATCTCAAAGCTTAAGAGAGCCATACAAGCCATGCCGTATGACCGATCAAAATCAAACAATACCTAAAATTAGATCATTGTATGGAGAATGAAATGAGATATTTGTTTTTATAATTACATTGGCCAAAGGGGCATTAAAGTACGATTTCTGTTTTCAGAAAATGTTTTTTTAACGTTAAACGGCTCATTAAGAAACCATGAAAATTTTACCAAAAACGGAACAAAAAATTAGTAATTTAGAAAAAAAGTCACGAAAGTTCAATCATGGCAAAGTGCAATAAAGCTATAAAAACTGTTTGTTTATCCCAGACTAATGGATCACCTGCTATACTTGTCGAATTTTTGATATTTTTTTACATTGTTTACGTTGATTTAGAATTTTTTTGAGTGAATTGACCGAAATAATATAATGTTTATAGATATAATGAAAATTTTGAAATGATTTAACGACTTATATGAGATATAAAAAGAATATAATTCTTATATGTAAAAATTCAACGACAATAGAGCATATTAAACATATAATTTCTGATTCTTTTCATGGTATGATGAGTTTGTCTAACAAAATGTTCTAATCGATCTACATGTTGCAACATTCTACAAGGATTAATATCAGATGCTGATTTTTTTATGTTTATGAATGACATTATTTTTGGTTAATACTGAAGTTTGTGGAATGAACTTTTTCATCCTGTAAGAGACCTTCTATGTTTTCGACTAATATCCATTTTTTTCACTATTCTTGTCTAATAGTTCATACCATTATGCTTAAAAATTTCAAGCTTCCAGCTTTTAAATTTAAAATTGTACAGAAAAGTCGGCTTCGAACTTGATTTGAGAATACAAAAGTCGCTATTTACCAACATATTTTTTCTCAATATACATTTACAGCAAAGTGTAGAGTACAGCACGTGAGAAAAAATAACATTCGCTCAGAGTAAATTGGATTTTTATGATTTTTGACTAAGGGAAAGAAAAGTGAATTTTTAAAATGCTCTAGCATGCCATAAAATTTCCAGTATAATAATTTGATAAAAGACTAAAAATGTAGAACATTATTCAGAATTAAAAAAAAATTCTTTTAATAATAATAAATGAAATTAACCTACATCTTAAATTAAAAATTATCTTAAAACGACATTTTTTCTTACATATTTTTGACATTTCAGACAAAAAATTTGTAGTGCTTTTAATATACTTAAAATATTTTTAATTTCTAAATGGGAAAATTTGTTTTAAGTATTAAATGTAGAAGGAGGTCAGATAAACTATGTAAGAGATCCACTGGCTATTGGAGCGAAAGCCATGCTTTCTTGTAGGAAATTATTTCGTACAAGCACATTTTTAATTTACTTTTTATAATGTTATTACTACTGTAGTTATACTAATGATTGTATAACTGTTAATTGTTTGACATACAAAAAAAGTGGCTCAATCACTATCTGTACTACTTCAGGAATGAAAGACTAATAAACATCTCCCATTTAGACGATTATATTATGCTTAAATGAGACATTATATATTATATACCCAAGAAGTTTGATATTAAGTTTACTTATAGTAAAGTTGAGTGTAGGCCACTCCAGATTTTTTTAAAAGCGAAAGTGTATATTTCGTGCTACGTAATAATCTCCTACACGAGAACGTGGCTACTGTTCCAATAGACCACGGATCTTACATGGTGTATCTTATCTCCTTCTACATTGAAGATTCAAGACAAACTCTCCCATTTAAAACTTAAAAAGGTTCCTATTTTGTCTCAAAAATGTGGGAAACAAGTATGTAAGAATGTAGTTTTAAGATAATTTTTAATTTTGGATGCAGGATACTTTCTTTGATTATTTTTCAAAGATTATTTTCAATTTGGAATTATATTTTATATTTTGGATCTTTTGTAAGTTAGTTACAGTGGCAGTCCTACGAGGGAATACACACAAGGCGAACATTAGAACTTAGTGTTGCCACACAATGAATAGGGGGGCCAGGCTAGTTCAGTGGTTACGTGCTCACCTCTGAACTGATAGGACCGGGGTTCAATCCTCACCTGGCCCTGATTTATTCACGCGGCCGAGCATAGTGAGATTAAATCCTGAGCACGTCTTAGTCCCTCGGAGAATTGGACGCCTTAAACACGTCTGGTCCCGAGGCCATTACGATGTCAGGTACTCCTGTGGGTAAAGATGCACCTACTCTAAATACATTTAAGTTAGGCACTAAATTTTCAGGACTCCCACTGTAGTTACATCATATCGTCATTGAATGTGGTATCACAGAAGGGCCAATACTCTGGCCTACGTGTGTTCCCTTGTGGGGCTTTACCACTGCAACTTCATAACTCTCACAAAGGATGAACTCATTTTATATTAGAGGAGTCCTTAAATGTTTTGCCCAATAACTCCAAACTGTATTTTACCATCTTTATCGACTACCTGAAATTCTACAGGTTCAGGACTGAAGGATTAACGTCCTGTCCTAGAGATTAAGTGATGAGGATTTTATTCACCTCAACTTTCAATAAATCGAGATACACAGTGGGTATTGAACCTCCAGATTTACTAGTCTAGAAGCGAGCACCTTGCCGCAGGGCTATGTTGGCCCCAAATAGAATATACAAAACTATTGTTTGTTTTCAACGACCACACTTGTAAGTCTACCACATTTTTTTAGTACTGTTCTAGGGCGATAGACAAGTGTGGCTCATTTATGTGATTAGGCACCCGACTTTCGTAACAGGCGAGTTACAGTTACCCATTGGAATTGTTACTATTATCTACTAACAGACGTGACCATCTTTGACGGGTATTTTACATAAAATCAGAGATGATACGTGGTATTTCAAATTATTATGTATTAAACAAATTATGGAATAGAAAACATATATTTTTTAGCATAGTGTTATGTGGGCCTCTGTATACACCAAATTAGCTGTCTGCCTTCAGGTTCATGGATGAACAGAGAGCTGGAACTCTTGAACTTAAGCAAGCATACAGTTTACACATGTTGAATGAAAACTGTGGTCTCATCACTATCAATTCTTACTGACTGTAATACATCTAGTTATATAGTGCAAAGAACATTGTTATTATTTATCCAGTCATTTGATATTAAGTTACGGTGAGTGTGCATAATTGCTTTGTTAAAGGAAAGTGTAATTGTGCTAGATCTTAGAGACGTGTCGCCTAGACCACATCACATGTGTATTTATCTCTGCTTCTATGGCATGAAGATTGCAAATCACACATTCTAAACTTGGTATCCTTGATTTGTCTCAAAAATGGAAACAAGTTGTGAAGTGTAGTCTCAAGATATTGCTTAATTTGATGCAGGATAGCTTTCCTTTGTTATCTTTTCAAAGATTTTTTCAATTTGAATTCATATTTTATGATTTTGACTTGTAAGTTACGTTACAGTGGCAGACCTACGAAATACACAGCATTATGAACTTAGTTTGCTCATCACTAATGAATGGGGGGTTAGGCTGATTCAGTGGTATACGTGCTCATTCCTCTGAACTTGATAGAGACTGGGGTCAATCTACTCTGATTTATTAGGGGAGGTGAATAAATCTAGCACGTCGCCTCAGTATATGACGTTAAACGTGGTGCCGAGCGCTGTAGATTCATTGTACTCGTTAATAGATCACGTCTAAATCATTTGAAGTTAGGCAAAATCTTAGGACTTCCACTGATAAATCAATCTTCATTGTGGGTATACAAAGGGCCAAACTGCATAGTGTGTTCTTAAGTGGGGTCACTCAACTAATCTCACAATAATGTATATCTTGTATATTTAGAGGGTCTTAAATTCAATCATGTTTTTAATGTTAGTACCTGAAATTCTAAGGTTAGATAAGTCTAAGCCTGTCAAATAAGTTGATAGTTTTAATTCACTCAAGCTTAGATATCTTAAGTGGGTATGACCTCCAAACTAGTTGAAAGTCTTCCAGGGCTTGTGGCAAATAGAATATCAAAACATGTTGTTTTAATGAAATTCAAGTTCCCTTTTAGTCTGTTCTAGGGATAGAAAGTGTGGTCATTTATTATTAGCAATTGTCGTATCAGGGTAGTACAACTCCATTGTTTCTTAATAACAGAGTTGAGTCATCAAATCATTGACGGGTATTACATAAAATCAAGTTGTTACGTGGTAATCAATTTTTGTATTAACAAATTGGTGATAAATTCATTTTTTAGAGGGTAGTGGGTTGGTATAGACCAAATCATGTTGTGTCTTAAGGGGTGGATGGCAAATCAGTTGTGTCATTAAGAGGGTTGGTGTCAAATCAAGTTGTGTCTTAAGGGGTTGGTTATAATCCATTGTGTCTTAAGGGTGGTGGTAAATCAAGTTGTGTATTAAGGGGTTGGTGTGTCATAATCACAGTTGTGTCTTAAGGGGATAGCTGTGGCAAATCACAATTGTGTCTTCCGTGGTTTGGTGGCAAATCAAGTTGTGTCTTAAGGGGTGTGGCAAATCAGTTGGGTGCTACTTAAGTTTAAGGGTAGTGGTCAAATCAAGTTGTTTCTTAGGTGGGTGTATGGCAAATCAAGTTGTGTTCTTAAGGGGTTGTGATAGTGCAAATCAAGTTGTGTCTTATTGGGGTTGATGGCAATCATTGTGTCTTAAGGGGGTGGTGGTAAATCAAGTTGTGTCTTATAGGGGGTGATTTGAAATCAGTTGTGTCTTAAGGGTGTGGAAACACTTGTCAAGTTGTCTCTTGGCTTGGGTTGATGGAAATCAAGTTGTGTCTTAAGGGTGATGGCAAATCAGTTGTGTCTTAAGGGGTGGTGGCAAATCAAGTTGTGTTTAAGGGGTGTGGCAAATCAAGTTGTGTCTTAAGGGGGTAGTTTCAAATCAAGTTGTGTCTTAAGGGTGGTGATGCAAATCCAGTTGTGTCTTAAGGGGGTGAAATGTGTAAATCAGTTGTGTCTTAAGGTTAGTTGGTAGTATGGCAAATCAGTTGTGTCTTAAGGGGGTGGTGGTAAATCAAAGTTGTGTCTTAAGGTTGATGGCAAATCAAGTTGTGTCTTAAGGGGTGTGGTATAATCAAGTTGTGTCTTAAGGGGGTGGTATGGAAATCAAGTTGTGTCTTAAGGGGGTAGTGGCAAATCAAGTTGTGTCTTAAGAGGGTGGTGACAAATCAAGTTGTGTCTTAAGGGGGTGGTTATAAATCAAGTTGTGTCTTAAGGGTGTGGTGGTAAATCAAGTTGTGTCTTAAGGGGGTGGTGGTCAATCAAGTTGTGTCTTAAGGGGGTGGTGGTCAATCAAGTTGTGTCTTAAGGGGGTGGTGGCAAATCAAGTTGTGTCTTAAGGGGGTGGTGGTAAATCAAGTTGTGTCTTAAGGGGGTGGTGGTAAATCAAGTTGTGTCTTAAGGGGGTGGTGGCAAATCAAGTTGTGTCTTAAGGGGGTGGTGGCAAATCAAGTTGTGTCTTAAGGGGGTGGTGGTAAATCAAATTGTGTCTTTAGAGGTGGTGGCAAATCAAGTTGTGTTTTAAGGGGGTAGTGGCAAATCAAGTTGTGTCTTAAGGGGGTGGTGGTAAATCAAGTTGTGTCTTAAGGGGTGGTGGCAAATCAAGTTGTGTCTTAAGGGGGTGGTGGCAAATCAAGTTGTGTCTTAAGGGGGTGATGGCAAATCCAGTTGTGTCTTAAGGGGGTGGTGGCAAATCAAGTTGTGTCTTAAGGGGGTGATGGCAAATCAAGTTGTGTCTTAAGGGGGTGGTGGTAAATCCAGTTGTGTCTTAAGGGGGTGATGGCAAATCCAGTTGTGTCTTAAAGAGGAGTTAGCAACTCAAATTGTATCTTAAAGAGAGAGAGAATTATACCCATAATTTATTGTACAGTAAATAATAATGCAAGTAAATAAAATAAAAAAAATTCGTAACTATCCTTGATTTTAATTTATAGATGAAAAGGCCTATTTTTTGATATTTTTGTTATTATCTTGTTAGAATTGATTATGTATTAATATTTTTCATAAATTTTTAGTCCTTATTGAATATTTTTTAATAGCTTTTATTAACCTTTAATTTAATGCTGTAGATTATATTTTGACCCAGCAAGTCACTGGATGTTTGATATCTATCTCGATCGTACAAGAAGAATCCTGTATATTTTCTTCTCTAATACTAACCACTATACTTTTTCATTACGAGTTGTATTTTTTTATTTTTTACTGCAATTACAGTTGAATATTTTTTTATATTTTTTAATTTTTAATTGAACATTTGAGGATTCCGCGAAACACTGAACCCGCGAAAACTGAACCACGAACTAGCGAGGGTTTACTGTATTCATCTGTTTTTCCAGTTTGGATCATCAGTATTGCTAGCTTTGATCTTCTCTTCGAAATTTTATGTGTTATTTTTGCGCAGAGTGTAACCTCGTATTTATCTTTGTTCCAGTTGGTATCATCAGTATTGCTTGCTTCTGTCATCTCTTTGTATTTTTATTGTTGTTTGTGTTCGGAGTGGAACCTAAATCAAGTCAGGTTGTCATTGAACGATTTACCCTTTAGCCATGGCATGGCGACGCCCTGTACTTCATACCTGTGTGACCTATACGCGTGCCTGAGCCTCCCGGCCATACTACAGCTTCTTAATCAAGTCAGGTTGTCATTGAACGATTTGCCCTTTAGCCGTCGTATGGCGACGCCCTGTACTTCATACCTGTGTGACCTATACGCGTGCCTGAGCCTCCCGGCCATACTACAGCTTCTTAATCAAGTCAGGTTGTCATTGAACGATTTGCCCTTTAGCCGTCGTATGGCGACGCCCTGTACTTCATACCTGTGTGACCTATACGCGTGCCTGAGCCTCCCGGCCATACTACAGCTTCTTAATCAAGTCAGGTTGTCATTGAACGATTTGCCCTTTAGCCATCGCATGGCGACGCCCTGTACTTTATACCTGTGTGACCTATACGCGTGCCTGAGCCTCCCGGCCATACTACAGCTTCTTAATCAAGTCAGGTTGTCATTGAACGATTTGCCCTTTAGCCGTCGTATGGCGACGCCCTGTACTTTATACCTGTGTGACCTATACGCGTGCCTGAGCCTCCCGGCCATACTACAGCTTCTTAATCAAGTCAGTTTGTCATTAAACGATTTGCCCTTTAGCCGTCGTATGGCGACGCCCAAGGTTTTAGACAGAAGCGACAGAAACAATTTCATTCTGGCAGGGGTACCCCAGTGGCAGTGTACTCGCCCCAGGACTGGTAGAAGCGGGGTTCAATACCCACTCTGGCCCTCTATTTACAATGCAAGAGGTAAATACATGTCTGAGTACGGACTGACTGTTTTTTATAGGAGGTTATAGGGACAAATACGGGACAGGCAATCTGTCTTTAGGAGAACAGAGAAAGGGAGACCACCAGCACGTTGGAGGCGCAATGGCAAGTAACCCATTTGCTGTAATTTGGGTTACTTGGCTGTTGCTTCCTACGTGCCTGGTTTCCATTTCTCTGTTCTCATCAGAACAGATTGCATGAGAGTTTGAGTTTGTAAGTGTATCTTTACTCTGTCTGTTATTCTGCTTCGATTTTTAACTCGCGTATATATATAGCTTGATGCAAGTGTATAGTACTTCTGCCTGATGACTTCGCTAGTTGAAATATAGTAGTGAGTGTGTATGTCTTTATCTTTGTTTTTCTCTTTTTGTATTCAGTTATATATATATAGTTAACACATGAAAGAGAAAAAACAAATAAATGCATCACACTAAATGCAGATCTCACAACGTATAATTTCGACAAGTACGTCGTCATCGGTCTAGACAGTAGTCTCCTTTGATGGTAGCTGAAGCATAACTAGTGGTAGGCCGAATGCGAACGAACACGTCATGGCACTCTGCCGCCGTCCTAGGTAAGCTACTTCACTCACAGTCAGAGTCAAATAACTAAAAACGAACCACGGAATATATATAGACGAAATAAAAATAATCTAGAAGGAGAAGCAATGAGTAACATGAGAGCCAATCAGAACAATTAAAAAAATAAATAAATAATATAATATCAAAAAAAATAAATAAATCCAAATTAACGGTACAAGTTAAGGCTCAGGATGTGATGTCGAGCTTTGAGAAGACAGATAATTGCCTCCTCTGAAGCTCTTAAAGCTAACTCCGAGAAGACGGAACGGATATGATTAAGGACTTGTGACCTCGAAGCAGTGATTAAAGCTATCCAGATCCCTATGGAATTAGAATGGATAGCAATTGGAGTTCTTTGTTGAACCAACGAAGCCTTACTATTCATACGTAAGTTGAGCTGCGACGAGGCCATACCATACGTAGAATGCATCACACTGGGTGCAGTTCCTAAGACGGTAACGCAATTAACCGATGTGTACGAGGCTGTAGGGATCGTAGACATTAGGGTACTCGTTAATGTTGCTATTTCAGGGCACAGTAAAAAAGGCTGTATTAGGAGTTTATTAATACAGGTTTTGCATTCTCGCTACTCGTCCTATTTTCAGTCATCCACCTATTTCTCCTACCCAAGTGCAGCTTCAAGAGAGAGTGATTGGGAGATAAACGCCCTGTGCAGTTCGAGTGGATTTGCGATGATGATACAGCGAAGGGGGCTTCAGGAAAATAGATGAGCGTAGAAGGAAACTGAGAGCAATGGTAAATACTCCTTACAGTAACCGAGCCAATCCTATGAGCACTTCAGGGAAAACAAGTGCACTATCAGAACTGGTATATACCTATATATTATATTATTATATTTACTTTTATTCATCAGCTACCTTGTTATTGTAACTAATCAAGGCTAACTTCAATGCAAGACTCTTATTTAGTATTGCTATTCATGATTTCCTTTCATTTATTATTTTTTCGTATCAATTTCTCAACAATCGATTATCATTTGATTTTTATAGTTCGAGTAGATTTATATTATATTGCTTATACATTTTTCACCTAGTTTTATTAGTTTTATCAGTTTATACCAGTTATGTCATTATCTGAATTTCTAGTTTATATCTTACTCTTATTATTCTATACTTATAATTGTACTGTGTTTTAATACGGTTGGCAGTCTATCTGGCGGGAGCCATTGGGTTGGTTACTTGCCGTTAGCGTCTACAACGTGCTTGCGTCTCACCTATTCTCTTTTCTCCTGAAGACGGATTACCCGAAAATTTGAGTCTGTAAGTGTCTTTCCCTACTGTTGTGTGTTGCTCATTTGTTAAATCTTGAACTCGTATATATATATATATATATATACTAATATAAAACTGTCACTTGAAGTGTCACGTGTATCATTCTAAACTACAGGTGTTGTTGCAATTCACAGACTATTTTCTTTGCAAAACTAATCCCTTGTAATGTAATACTTAGTGTTTTCTGTTTCCAAACTTTATACTAATCTGCCTATAGAAAAAGGTTTTAAATAAGAGAACCGAAACGTTGGCAATGAGAGTTTAATTTGAACCTGAAGAACTAACCGAGTCCCGAAAACTTTAGTTTTGTATATATATATATATAGAAAAAGAAACATAGAGAAATTGAAAGTACACACTTACAGATTCTAATTTTCGGTTTGAACCGTCTTCAGGAGAGATAAGAGGAGAGAAACCAAGCGCACTGGCTCAGAGACGGTTGGAGACCAAATTTCTATATTTTCTATTATTTGTGTAACTAAATGAAAATTTTTCATCCACTTATTGAATTATGAATAATTAAATTACAATTTTCATATTAATTGAAAAACTTACATTATTTTCAGTTTTGGGAACTTATCAGCGATGAACATGGCATTGATCCAATAGGGAAATTTATTGGTTCATCAAATCTGCAGAGGGAAAGAATTAACGTACACTTCGATGAAGCACGAAGTAAGAAAATATTACTAATATTGTCTTTCATTTTTTTATAATATTGTTTTTTTTAGTTAAAAACTTGTCAAAATTATTGTATTGCCGTTACACCATTGGTAACACCATTAATTGGTGCAAAAATACGTAAATTAAATATATATGTATAGAGTGTATAACATATATACATATTTTTGATACAATAGGACATATACACAATTGTTCAATGTAATCTTATGTGTATTTTTAATATTAAATATGATTCGATACAGCATTGAACATATTATATGCAGCATACTAAATAAATGAATTTAAAATAAAACATATACACAATGCATTGATAATGCATTTATTTGGTGTTTGCGGTGTATTACGTACAAATACTACAGTAACTATCCGATCTTTGACTAACTAGGCATTTGGCTTTCATAACAGGAATGATTACAAATACTGTATACATTGGTGATGTATACTAATCATAAACTAATTATTAGTTATGGAAACTTTTAATACTTTAGAAAAGATACTCACCTGAAATCAAAATATTCAAGTTATAAAGTATCCAAAAAATTGATTATTGTATAAACATACGCTCACTGACTGCGTATAACAGTGGACAACTACATCAGTTTGTTGCGAAAACTGATTGTGATGTATTCATTTGTTACTCTTTATATGAATTAATATTGATTTTGAGGGATATAATTGTTCATTAAAATCTTATTAAGGACCAGTTTATTGTATTTCTAGTTACAGTGCCGTTTACACCATTGCAGTTAATATTACTTATTTTATTTATGTGGTTGATGCGGGGTTCAATATCCACTCTGGTTCTCGATTTATTTATATAAGAGGTGTATAATTCTGAGCACGTCGTCCCTCGGAGAGGACGATACGAAGTGGGGTCTTGAGCCTGTACGATGTCTGAATAACGTGAGTGAGGCAAAATTTAGAATTCTCAAGGTTGAATGTTCATTATATGTGTCAATAGAACCTAACATACTTTATTTTAGAATATCATCTTTTTTCCGTTAATTACAAACAGTAATTATCATAAATAATTACAACTGCAAATAATAATGATTTTTTTAGTCTTACCGTGCAGAGCAACTATTTTTGCCACCCGGGGTGGTCTTAAAATTCGCCCCCCCCCCCCCCCCACTGGTCGTTGATAATTTGTTAACATTCAAAACTCCAGAACGTCCAAAAATATTTTTTTCATGGAAATACAATCAAAGATATAATTATTTTTTAGACTGCTGTCATTCGAGACTTACCTCTTATTACAGAACTTGTGTATAAATATATATATTTCGTTGAACAGCTGACCGTATTTCGCTGATGTCATTTTCTTCACTAGTTTTTCAAGGTTTCTGAATACCTTCTTCTTTCCTTCATCCAAACGTTGGAGAATGTTAATTAAGTTATAACCGACATGTTTCGACTGGCTTCCAGTCATCTTCAGGGTGATTAATTAAACAAAGAGGAAAATTATTAGTCTTTGGAGTTGGTAATAAAACACATTATATAGTAGAAGTTTGAAGTAGCTGCTCTTCGGCCTGATTCACAAGAGCAACAATACAAGAACTCAACAATAAAAGCCTTGATACATAGAGTCTATAAAACAACAGCAAATTGGAAACTATTTCAGAAGGACATCGAGTTTACAAAACAATCCCTCATTAACAACGGCTACTCCAACTCTCTCTTTGACAATATTTTAAAACAATATCTCAATTCGAAACACATCAGTCAAACCGATAACCAAATAACAGGCATAACACATAACCTTTATTACGAAAATCAGTATTCGGAAGACCACAAAATAGACGAACGCGTACTCAAGGATATAATTAAGAAGAATATAAAATGCACCTCACCCGAGGATAAGGTCGCCTTAATAACCTATTATCGGAGCCCCACCATAAGCAGCCTAGTGATGAGAAATAGCAATAAGGTTAAAGATTCTCAACTGAAGGAGTCTAATCTCGTGTATGAATACACCTGTCAAATCGGGGACCGTGAGCCCTGCAACGATTCATACATTGGGATGACAACTACATCACTGTCGAGAAGACTTACCATGCACCTTTCTATAGGCGGTCCCAAGAAACATTCAGAGGACAAGCATAATACCAAAATAACTAGAGACCTACTCGTGAGTGGAACTAAAATAATTAGAAAAGAAAACAACTTCATATCGGCTGCAAATCGCAGAAGCAATAATAATTAAACAGAATAAACCTACAATAAATATTCAAACGGGTAGTAGTGAGAGAGTGCTTAAATATATGCGCCTGATTGGATGAAAAAACCGTTAACTGTCAGTACCCCCACCCCACCATCCACCCCACCTCAGTCAGTTGCTCTTGTGAATCAGGCCGAAGAGCAGCTACTTCAAACTTCTAACTATATAATGTGTTTTATTACCAACTCCAAAGACTAATAATTTTCCTCTTTGTTTAATTAATCACCCTGAAGATGACTGGAAGCCAGTCGAAACATGTCGGTTATAACTTAATTAACATTCTCCAACGTTTGGATGAAGGAAAGAAGAAGGTATTCAGAAACCTTGAAAAACTAGTGAAGAAAATGACATCAGCGAAATACGGTCAGCTGTTCAACGAAATATGCTTAAAAGAAGGACTGCTTCCAAATTTTACAAATATATATATATATATAATATTAAAGTAGACGGCAGATTCCGCATTCACGACCTTTTTGCTGCTATTTTCTAGTTTTCTAACTAGTTTTCTTTGGTAGGGAGTGATTTCGTGAAGGAGTTGTCCCAGAGACATCAAAGAAATAATTTTGTAGCTTACATTAGGTACATAGCTTAGATTTTATTAAACATTAATGTCTGTTTAACCTTTGAAAAATTGTTATTAAGTTAATTTAATCTGTTTATACCATATACCTGACGATGATTTCGGCGAAATCGAAAGCTTGTAAGTAGAAAAATATATTATTGAGTAAGCTCCCTATATATTATACGAAATATATCATACGAAATCACTCCCTACAAAAGAAAACTAGTTAGAAAACTAGAAAACACAAGCAAAAAGGTCGTGAATGCGGAAGCTGCGGTCTACTTTAATAAAATATGTTTACAAGAGAATCTGCTGCCAATATACACTAATATATATATATTAATATATATATATAATAATTATAATTCAATCATATATATTCACTGTTTCGTTATTGAGGGCTAGGTCAAATAAAAGAAAATAAATCCTTTCTAGGCGACGTTTCGATGTATTTGTACATCATCTTCAGGGCTAAAATTAGAGTAAGACTATAATACATTTATCAAAACAATCTACAACTCACAAAGAGAAATAACACACACTTTGTTAAACACTTTTAGATTGTTTTGATAAATGTATTATAGTCTTACTCTAATTTTAGCCTGAAGATGATGTACAAATACATCGAAACGTCGCCTAGAAGGATTTATTTTCTTTTATTGACCTAGCCCTCAATAACGAAACTAGTGAATAGAATAGAAGAGGTCAATGAAGTTCTATATTATTTGTTATTTATATACTATATATATATATATATATATATAACTTTAAATTACACAAAGCACGACACAGGAAAAAGAATAAAAAGAACACTTACAGAATTCAATATTTCGAACTGTTCGTTATCAGGAGTAGACTAGAAGAGAGGACGAAGTGAGAGAGATCTCCTCACGTCGAAGAACGGAGCGCGAACGTTTCTATGTATGCGCGAACTATTATTGTTACTATGTTATAACAATAACATAACTGTTATTACAGTACAAGTATACATACACAGTCGTCATCAAAAATATGAAAAAACCATATTTTTTCAAAACAAAACGTATAATTAATTGTAAATGAATTGTTATGTTAAATTAAATTACCTTGTTAAGCAATAAAAATTTGGTTTTCTTTGATGATGACTGTTTTTCTGTACGAGTACTATAATAAGATGTAAGTCTGAGACCAATAACAACAGTCTAAAATTACAATGTAATTTTTTCTCTTTCCATTTTATTTTATACTTATTTTAGATTTTATTTATAGCTGTATAAATAAAATTCAAACTTTTTAAGTCCAGAAAAGAATACTCTATTATTTATAGATTCTGGGAATGTTATTTGTATAATAAAACGAATTTCTTTTTTTTTTTTTGATATAATAACACTCTTTAAATGAGTATCCTCCCGGTGACCGACAATATCGGTGATTTTTCAATTATGTTTATCGTCACAGTCATACATTATTTTTACATTGTATAAGTTAACTTTTGAACATAATCCTCTGAATATCTGTGGTGCTAGAACAACACATTCCTTATTACGAGCAGTGACCCTGCCAAGACTGTCACATCTTGAACCCTATGTGAAAGTTAGTTTGGTTGGCTGTTCAATTAATTAATCGTTTTATTAATTATTTCATTTGGCTTATCAGGTATAGAGCCGTTGTATACAAACTGAATAATGTATCAAGTGCTGGTTTTGTTTTATTACTGTATCAATAAGGTTAAAATATATCGGAAAGGCCAACTCACTTTTCGCTTCATGGAGTCTTTAGTTAATTTTGATGACTACTAATATTAGCTGATGCAGTCAAATATAATCATGTAGCTGTTGAAAAACTTCCTTACATGACTCTAACCCAGGCATGGGCATCCTGCGGCCCGTGGTCCACACCCTGCCCACGATGTATTTTATGTGGACCTCGGAGATTATCTGGAATTCGATCATAATATTTCAAATTACCTTGCTCATTGATTGTTAACAAAAGCTCACCGAGGTTTTGGGAAGGAAAGTAAATCTTTGGTTGGGGGTGGGGGTTGAGGAGGGAGGGAGAGAGAGACAGTGAGTGAGTGTGAGGGAGGGAGAGAGAGAAAAACAAAGGTTTTAGTTTTTTGTTCTTTTTTTTATATATATCATCATACTCCTGTCTGGGGATTACGTTGTGATAATTTCTCCATTAGGAGCATCTCAAGTAATGAGATAGGTATAAAAATTTAAATTTTAACGCACAGTATATATATATATATATAAACTAGAATTTAAAAAAGAACACATAGAAAGGAAACCACTGAACTCACTACTATATTTCGATGTCCTCGTCTTCAGGAAAAGAAGTGAATCGCTCCAAAGGCTGATAACGACTCATATATATATATATATATATATATATATAATATATATTATATATATATATATATTTGAAAATTAACGCAGTTTCTGCATTCACGAACTTTTTATTAACAGATTCTAACCTCCTGGCTATTTTCCTTATTGTAGTAGGTAAACTATAAATCAGGTTCGCCAATGACATTTCCAGGTAAATAGGTCAAGCAAACGAAAGAAATTTAATAACATGGTGTAAATGTATATTTACCTTACACTAATAAACAAGCTTTCAACAATCAAATGTCATCCTCAGGTGTACAATTAAAATAAATAAACTAAACAAAGAAAGTTATAACTGATATTTGGTCTAAGTTCCATTGACAACGGGAGGCATCGATGGATGGAAGGGCGGGGTGAGATGGTGGTGGGGTGAGTGGCAAGGAGTGGCCGTAAGCAGATGTATAGTCAGGGTCATCAAATATGACCCGGCAATAGAGAATATAAACTCCCATCTGCCTGCTAACTTCCACTCCCTTAACAAATTTAAATCTATTTTCTATTGTTTTTGAGCTTAAAATGATACAAAAATCACTATTTTGAATATTAAACAGACATTAATGTTTAACCTTTGAAAAATTGTTATTAAGTTAATTTAATCTGTCTATACCATATACCTGACGATGATTTCGGTGAAATCGAAAGCTTGTAAGTAGAAAAATATATTATTGAGTAAGCTACAAAATTATTTCTTTGATGTCTCTGGGACAACTCCTTCACGAAATCACTCCCTACCAAAGAAAACTGGTTAGAAAACTAGAAAATAGCAGCAAAAAGGTCGTGAATGCGGAAGCTGCCGTCTAGCTGTAATTTAGTTGCCAGTGCTATGACAGGTCCTAATATATTCCCCTTAGGGTTTCCAGACTTATATAGAAGCGTGATCAATAAGAGTAAATGGTAGGGTATTATTCGCCTTGGTCCTCTTTTCCTACCATATGATATTATAAACTTTACCTACTTTATAAACTTTGAATCTTGATTTTGTATAATTTTAAAAGATAGATCGATACATTCCAGTTATTCATGCTTGTATATCCTAGGTTGAAGTGTTAAAGGAATCTTAGATAAGTGTCAATCCCCACCGATTCTAGTAAAAAATCCCCCTTAGGAAAACAACAGGTTGACTCCATTAAGTGGAGACTATAAATAACTTGCACGACTCTTTTACTGCATTACTTTAAATTGGCTAGCATAAAGTTTGAAAGGTCTGTTTATAACAATATGAACTTACCTAGTTAAGTTGTACACCAAGGTTTCATTGACTTTATTTTAAAACAACACCACACAAATTCAGTTCGTTTAACTACTGGTATGTTTTTTATAAAATTCTTTTATGCTGAATGTCATCTATTAGTTTTGTTTAAAAGAAAATTTCGATATTATTTAGTATATTTTATTAAACTTTCACAATTTTTGTACCTATTTTTACATTAATGTAAAAAATATATTGTAATTTATAAAGTATTTTATGTCCGGATTTGGAGAGATAGACACTTTTCAAGGTGCATTTGTTTTAAGACAGTAGTACGAGTTGGTTTTACGAACAGCCATTCGTTAGATTTTTTGTCTTGTAGGACGAGTAAAACTTCGTAGTAAAAACGACAGTCTTCATCACACCTAGATGGTCTCATTTGGAAAATATCTTCAAAGGAGGAAAAAGTTTTAAGTCTAACATATCAATAAAATATGATTATTTGTTGGAAGAATTTTTATTATTTATATTGGATGTGCAGTATTGTTATTTTTTCTAATTGCATCTTTTCTGTTTAAAAAATAAACTTAAAAATAGACTTTTTGGGGATGGAACGTGTTGTGTTATCCATCCATCAGTTTGCATCTTCTGAGGACAGAAAAGTATTTTGCATCTTTGAAGTATGGAAAAGTTAGTCCTTTTGATACGTTTTCCGTTAAAAGTCTTATGTTTCCGTTAAAGCTGTCGAATATATATATACACTTTAACACATAGAAAAGAACACAGAAAGACACTACAGAACTCACTTCGATATTTCGACATCCGTCGTCATCGGGAAGAAGTGCGAATTACTCGCGTTGAGAAGCAAACTGCTACCCAGTATATATATATATATATATATACACTTTAACACAGAGAAAAGAACACAGAAAGACACTACAGAACTCAATTCGATATTATCGATTCATCAGTCATCATTCAGGATATATATGTGCGATAGTACTCGCGTATGAGATAGCATAATTTTTACTACTGGCCTCACTAGAGTAAACGAAATACGATCCAAACCGCAACGTGCTGCTCCCCAGTTGTGTCTAGAGACGTGAAAACTAGAAATCCTTCCATTTCTTATTCTCCTGAAGACAGATTAACCCAAAATATATAAGTACTGTAAGTAGTCTTCCCTAAAAATTGTTTATATTTGTAATAAATAATCGAACTATAATATATATATAATATATATATATATATATATATAATAATAAATAAAATAAAAAATAATTAACGGTACTATTGAGACAGGAGGAGAACGAGCCAAGGAGGCATATGAATGCCTCTTCGGAAGCTCTAAGGGTGACATGGGGATTAGACTCGGGGATTTTGTTTGAGGATTTGTACCCTGAAACAATCATTGAAAGGGAGGTCATGGGAATTAGCATGGATAGCTATGGGTAGGTCTCTGCGCTGACCAACGGACGCCCTGTGATTGTTCATACGCAGGCTCAGCTTGGTTGAAGCCAAGCCAACGTAAAAAGCATCACATCGAGTACACTCCAAACGGTAAACGCAGTTACAGGAAGTGCAAGATGTATCAGAAGGAACAGGATAGGAGTCGTTACTGAGAGGGGAAGTAAAGTAAGGACTGGAGTTAATTAGGGGACAGGTTTGGCAGTTACGGCGTTCACATCGCTTCATCCCTCTGCTAGCACAGGGGCTGTTGGAAATATGGGTAAAAATGGATTTCAGGTTGGAAGGTCTACGGTAGGAGAAAGTAGGGGACTGACTGAAAATAGGAGAAGTAGACGAAGAAGAAGAAAGTATAGGAAAGAACTCCCTAATAACAGCGCCGAGCCTGTGGGAGCCTGGGAAAAAAGTATTGATGAAGGGACGTAGTATTGTCTATCGATCCCGTTCTAGCTGCTAGGGCGGTGAATATTTCATCTGAAGTATGGAATGTCCTTTGATATTTTCCGTAGAAGTATTTTCCTCTAAGTTCGAATAAATTATATCTTTAATAGATTACAGTTTGTTTCGTTCTACATAAGTGCGAATTCGCTAAAGCAATTGCAAGTATATATATATATATACACTTTAACACAGAGAAAAGAACACAGAAAGACACTACAGAACTCACTTCATATATATATTTCATATTCATATTTCAGTATATATATATGTATATAATATATATATATATTTTTATATATTCACTAATAAAACGAAATACGATCCAAACCCAACGGGTTACTTGCCGTTGTCGTCTACAACGTGCTTGGTCTCCCATTCTCTTTTCTCCTGAAGACGGATTACCCGAAAATTTGAGTCTGTAAGTGTCTTTCCCTACTTTGTGTGTTACTCTTTGTTAATCTCGAACTCGTGTATATATATATATATATATATATATATATATATATATATACTGAAATATGAATATGATATATATATATATATATTTGAAGTGCGTTCTGTAGTGTCTTTCTGTGTTCTTTTCTCTGTGTTAAAGTGTATATATATATATATATATATATATATATATACGGTACTGTTTTCTTGACCACAAAATATTCACAAACACTTTTTCTTTTTCTCGGAGTTTGGTCAGGTAAATATATGGAATCACCTTTTTGCCAACGTTTCGTCTTTATTTCAAGACATCCTCAGGGCTATAAACTAACAAAAAAACAATAAACAATGTACATTTTTTCATTTCTACTTTTAAAACATCATAAACAAATTGAAAAAAGAACTTACTGAAGGCTTGGTTCTGTTACTTTACAAACAACCGTTAACTGTCATTACATGTGCTGTTCCAAGCGACATATTATTGAACTACTGTTTTTTTAGTACAATCATATATATATATATATATATATATATATATATATATATTACATATATATTATAATATATATCTATTATAATATGTATCCACCATAATATATATCTATAATACAATTATAATACATTATTATTTTAACAATCCATAAAAATATAAACTAGATAACATAATAATAGTTAAATAGATAATAGTTAGATAATAGATAATAGTTTATTAGATAATAGTTAAAGATGCAATGTTATCTAGTTTATATTTTTATGGATTGTTAAAATAATAATGTATTATAATTGTATTATAGCTATACACGTATATTATGGTGGATACATATTATAATAGATATATATTATAATATGTGTATATGGATATATGTATATATATATAGTTATTATTTAATAATACTTTTGGATTTACCAAAAACAGTAGTTCAATAATATGTCGCTTGGAACAGCACATGGTAATGACAGTTAACGGTTGTTTGTAAATACAGAACCAAGCCTTCAGTAAGTTCTTTTTTCAATTTGTTTATGATGTTTAAGTAAAATGAAAAATGTACATTGTTTATTGTTTTTTTGTTAGTTATAGCCTCCGAGGATGTCTTGAAATAAGACGAAACGTTGGAAATAAGGTGTTCATAATTTCCTACAATAGGAAAGAAAAGGTTAAATACATATATTATTAATTTAATTTATCGATCAAAAATTATGACGTTGATGGAATGGTAAGGAAATCGGGTTGAGTAAATTCGTAAAAATAATTGTGCCGGACAAATTGTCATATAAAGACGAGTGACGTCCATTCGGTTTTTTTCGTTCAATTGGTAAGGATTTGTCAGAAAGTGGAACGAAAAGGTGAAAAAACAGTACGACTTTACAATTCATTCATTGTGACGACTGCTTTCCTCAATATCTCTCGTAGTGTTAATTGTATCGCATTGTGACCGAGAACTTGAATTACCGTAAATTGTGTTCATGTTGGGTTCCAAAAATGTTGACAGATTTGCACAAAACCCAACGTTTAGTCAGTGCATTGAATTTCATTGAGCGGTACCACAATGAAGGTGACGATTTTTTAGACCAAATTGTTACTGGTGACGAAACATGGGTGGCCTACGTTACACGAGAATCGAAACAACAATCCATGGAATGGCGACATTCATCATCACCCAAAAAAGTGAAGTTTAAGCAAACAATTTCTGCCCGGAAAATCATGTGCACTGTGTTTTGGGACAGAAAAGGAGTATTGCTAGTGGAGTTTCTGCCTCGTAATGAGACAATCAATGCAGCATCTTATTGTGAGACATTGAACAATCTGCGTCGTGCAATCCAGAACAAACGACGTGGCAAGTTGAGTAAGGGTATCGTTTTGCTGCATGACAATGCCCGTCCACATGTGGCTAATCGGACCAAAGATCTCATCAAATCTTTTAAATGGGAAACTCTAGATCATCCTCCATACAGCCCTGATCTGGCGCCCAGCGACTACCATTTGTTCCTGCACTTGAAGAAACACATGGGTGGTCAGCGTCTTCAAGACTATAATGAAGTCAAAACATTTGTGATGCAGTGGTTAACAAGTCAGGCGGCAGAATGGTATGAGGAGGGTATTCTAAAACTGGTGCCACGTTATGACAAGTGCCTCAATATTCAAGGAAATTATATAGAAAAGTAGATTAAGGTACAGGCTTTCATGTAAAAATAAAATTATTGCGATATCTTTGCACGTCTTTTTTTAATTCCAAAACGGTACTTACTTAAAAAACATGCCTCGTATATATATATATATATATATATATATATATATATATGATTTTACTAAAAAAACGGTAGTTCAATAATATGTCGCTTGGAACAGCACATGTAATGACAGTTAACGGTTGTTTGTAAAGTAACAGAACCAAGCCTTCAGTAAGTTCTTTTTTCAATTTGTTTATGATGTTTTAAAAGTAGAAATGAAAAAATGTACATTGTTTATTGTTTTTTTGTTAGTTTATAGCCCTGAGGATGTCTTGAAATAAAGACGAAACGTTGGAAAAAGGTGATTCCATATATTTACCCTGACCAAACTCAGAGAAAAAGAAAAAGTGTTTGTATATATATATATATATATATATATATTATTATATATATATATATAACAGATTCAATAATATATCGACCGTTTGATAGAATAGGTGTGTTCTCTAATCGGGGTTCGGTCAATTTTCCAGGATAAAAAATCAAACTCTCGTTGCCTGACGATATATATATATTATTAAAGTAGGCAGCAGCTTCTGCGTTGACCAATTTATGGCTGATTTTTTTTCTAGTTTCCTCACTAGTTTACGGTAACTCTCGGGTATTTTCCAGAGGAGTTCTGGTAACGACATGAAGGTAAACACTAAACACTTACAAAACTTTATTCTAACACTATAATTTACGACTTAATCTAAAACACAATCTTTCGGCTTACATTAGCCATCTTCAGGTAAAAAATCTATAAACTAAAATTATAATCAAAACTAAGGCTATGGTATAGAGAACAACTTAACTATGGTACAGTTAACAACTAACTTCGGAAATAAAGTATGGAGAAGGGAGGGAGGTGTAGGTGGGAGGTCCGGCAGGGCAGGGCACTGAACCCATCTACCTGTGTCGTGTCCCTTCACCTACACCTCTCTTACAAGCTTCTAGGTGGTATCAAAATTTTTTTTTTTTTGAACTGGGTATAGCTTTGAGGTCACTGTTTTGTATGTTTAATGAAGGGTCGTATTCCTTAATGTAGAGGGCTTCAAGTATATGTAGTCTGACGTCGTCTTGTAAGCTTTGCAAAATAGTTGTCCCCTCAGTCAGGTTCTCTCTTGTTAATTTCTGTTTATGAACCACAAAGATGTCTTTGCTGACAGCAAAGATCTCACACTACGAGCCTCCGAAGAAGCCCATATTTGGTTATTAAGTGCGCGCAGTGCACCTGGCCTCAATCTAAAGCGATAATGTCTAAAAGTTCCTTGCCTTTTCACATTTTTTAATAATTTTTTTAATAATTTATTTCATTTGTTATTATTTTTTGTATTCTTAGTTTTATTTTATTTTATCATAGCTTAGTCAGTACTTTTGTTTATGTATCAATTTCTCTGTATCAATTTGCCTTATTTTTTCAATTTTTTCTTTTTTATATATTTATTGTTTTCATATTCCATTAATTTAATGTAATTATAAATGATAAATTAATTATAAATTGATTCCTGTCTACCATATTTTCTGTGAACGGGCGCGCATGCGGCAACATTGTTGGTCTCCAACCGTCTCTGATCCAGTGCGTTTGGTTTCCCTCTCTTATCTCTCCTGAAGACGGTTCAAACCGAAAATTAGAGACTGTAAGTGTGTTCTTCTGATTTCTCTATGTTTCTTTGTTTATATTGAACTATATTTGTCCGTTTTGGATCGTATTTCCAACGAAAAAAAGTGTATATATATATATATATATATATATATGAATAATAATCAAAATAACACTTGATATAATAGATGGATTAATTTACCACAATGAAAACAATTTTTTAAAAACAATGCTCTAAGGCCTTTCGTTAACACATCTTCGGAGAGCAAGTGAACTAAAAAAACAATAAATACTTGTTAACTTGGCTGATTGAAATTTCCAAAATTGATGGCAACCCTGAATGTGTTTAATAATGAAGTCTTCATCTGTTTAATTATCCCGTTAATCAAAACTTCATCTAATTTGTAGAGTCCTAGGCTATTGTTCATCAACCTCTCATAAAAGTTCTTTATGAGGGCACTTTCTATGATATTTCTTCTTCTTTCTGAAGATACGTATATTGATTCATTTGCTTCATTCCAATTAATCACATGATTACTGTCTCTTATGTGAATGAACAAGGCACTCTTTTCGTCCTCTCTTCTGATGGAGTATTTGTGCTGTTTTATCCTTGTAAGAAGACCTTTGCTCGTCTGTCCAATGTCCATTTGACAATTTTCAAAGGTTACTAATGAAAAAGTATATTTCTGTTTGTTCTGATGATGTCAAGTTGTTTTTTCATAACTGTCTCATAATGAAGAGAGAAATAGAAATACGAATACCTTCTTCGTGGAAAGGTATGGCTTACGATTTCTGTTATGAAGCAATGAGAATAAAACGACGTAGAACAAATGAGTATCATAAAAGAAAACTTCAATCATTGATTAAAAATAGTCCATGGCATAATTGTGGGAACAAAAAACTTATCATTAATATGACGAACAAGCCATTAGATAGTATTGAAATTTCGGCTTTAGGATTTGGTTTTAGTTTCGTACCAAATGATAAAGGAATTAATTATTTAGAATTAGCTAATAGTTTCTTTCAAATGGAAAAGATGAACATTGATGAAACTAAAATTGCAATGTGCAAAGGATACATTTATAGATCAATTAAAGAAATAGCTCCTCATTGTCCGAAAAGATTTACTGAAGTTTATAAACAACTAAAAAGGAACAAAGAAATAAAAGTCACAAAAGATGACAAAACAGGAGCCATAGTACTTATGAACAAGATAGATTACACTGCCAAAATGGAACTATTGTTATCTGATAATAGTATATACGAGGTATTAAACTCAGACCCTACTGAAAATTATAACAATCTGTTCAACAAGAAATTAAAATTAATATTAAACAATAATAAGAGTTTAATTGCAAAATTTATTGAGAGATCTGCATCATTACCCTACATGTATGGTTTGATTAAAACACATAAGGATGGTTGTCCAGCCAGACAGATTGTTAGTTCAATTGGATCAGCTGGATACAAGTTATCAAAATGGTTAGTACGAGTTTTGTCTCCATTAGTGGGTACCATTTCTAATAGTCACATCAAGAATAATATTGATCTTTTATCAAAGCTAAATTCTTGTTGTTATCAAAATAGTAAATTAGTCAGCTTCGATGTCAAATCTCTCTTTACGAATGTTCCTGTTGAAGATGTGTTGAATTTCCTAGAGACAGAACTAGGCAAACATGTTCAAAATTTACCAGTTTCTATCCCAGAATTAATCGAGTTGATTCGTTTGTGTGTATTGGATGGCTGTTTTTCGTTTCAAGAAAAATTTTATAAACAAAAGTTTGGATTGGCTATGGGAAATTGTCTCTCCCCAGTTTTAAGTAATATCTATATGGAATATTTTGAGATCACCTACCTACCTACAATACTACCTACTAATGCTAAATGGTTTAGATATGTCGATGATATATTATGTATTTGGCCTGAAAATGAAAATGTTAACACCTTTTTGGATACCCTCAATACGGTTGTACCATCCATAAAATTTACAATAGAACATGAAAACAATAATAAACTTCCTTTCTTGGATGTACTTTTACATAGGAATGGTGATAAATTAAAGTTCAGTATTCATAGGAAGTCAACCAATGTTTCATCTTACGTTCATTTCTTCTCGGCTCATCCACTTAAAACCAAAAAGTCAGTTTTTAGTAGCATGTTCTTAAGAGCTTTCAAAATTTGCAGTGAGGAATTTTTAGATGAAGAAATCAAAAATATTTACAAAATTGCAGATTCTTTAATGTATCCAAAAAGGTTAATCGACAATATCATAAAAAAAGGTGAAACAATCCATGATATTAAAAAATGAAGAACAATTCACAAGAAGGAATTTGTTAGTCATTCCATACAGTCCTTGTTTGAAAGATATGCCTTCATTTATGAAAAGATTGGACGTTTCTGTTGTGTTCAGTAATGATGGTAACTTGTTTAACAGACTTGTTAATAATAAGCCAAAAAGAAAGGACTGTTGTGTATACAGGATACCATGTACTGACTGTGAAATGTCTTACATTGGACAGACGAGCAAAGGTCTTCTTACAAGGATAAAACAGCACAAATACTCCATCAGAAGAGAGGACGAAAAGAGTGCCTTGTTCATTCACATAAGAGACAGTAATCATGTGATTAATTGGAATGAAGCAAATGAATTAATATACGTATCTTCAGAAAGAAGAAGAAATATCATAGAAAGTGCCCTCATAAAGAACTTTTATGAGAGGTTGATGAACAATAGCCTAGGACTCTACAAATTAGATGAAGTTTTGATTAACGGGATAATTAAACAGATGAAGACTTCATTATTAAACACATTCAGGGTTGCCATCAATTTTGGAAATTTCAATCAGCCAAGTTAACAAGTATTTATTGTTTTTTTAGTTCACTTGCTCTCCGAAGATGTGTTAACGAAAGGCCTTAAAGCATTGTTTTTAAAAAATTGTTTTCATTGTGGTAAATTAATCCATATATATATATATATATATATATATATAGAGATTTCACATAAACACGTGAAATAACAATCAATGATCAAACCACAATATGAAATGGGAAAACAAGACTAAGATCTTTCGACTGAAACAAGCGGTCTTCTTCAGAAGGATAGAAACCAATAGAATCATTTCCTTTTTTACCCGCGGGGGGAGGGGGATTATTTTAACAGGGTGTTTTATCTCGTTTTTTTTCCTCGGTAGATTTTTTCCTGCACTGGTCCTCACCGTATCCACTCCCACACTATAGTAACCTATATTCCTCTCTGTCTTAGTTAGGTGTAACTAACCTGCTTAACTGGTGTCTAAACATGTTGTTTAGCTATAAACTGAACGTTTTTTTATGAATACAACAGAATCAAAGTAATCATTTCGAATATATATCATTGAAAATGGCAAAGTATTATAGTTTAAATTGTACATAACACGAAGAAGTGGTTGTTTGTGGATTGGACGAATAATTTTATAAATGGGCATTTCCGTTAGTCGATGAGCTTGCTATATCACTAGGACTCCGCGATAATAGCATCCATTTGAAATACAAGTATAATAGGCCGAGCTGGGTCAGGCGTTGGGTTTTATGACTTTGTTCTCATAAGGCTTGAAGGACCAACATAAATATCATTCACTGTCTACTTATCCTGCCTATATATTACTTTTAATTGAGATAAAGAATTGAATCTGAATGGAATCAAAAAGAAACAACAAATTCTTTTTTATAATTCGTTTATATCATTAAGAAGAAAATCCATTTACCTCTATACTTTAGTATTTATGTTGTATAATAATAGCAAATTAGTAATCATAGTAAATAATAATCAAAATTGTATCTAAAACACGATAAACAAACATTTAGTTAAATTCAGAAACAATGTTAGATACTATTTATACATCTAGTACATACATCATATTTGTAAATTTTGGTAGCAGTCCTTCATGTATATATACATTGTTAAACATTATACCATGTTTAGCTGAAACTTGCTTTTTCAGCTAAATATGGTATAATTTTTAACAATGTATATATACATAATAATATTCAGGTAACTCACCACAAAGATTGAAGATAATCGTTATGAGGCCTTTCGTTTTCCCGTCGTCAGAGAGCAAGTGAATACAAGTTGTTGACAGGTTATGGATTTTCAAAGCGATTGTCTTCAATCATTTGTTGTGAGTTACCTGAATATTTGTATCACGTGTTATTGTGACAATTTTGTATAAATAATAATATATAATATGGAGGTATAATATATTATTGCATTATAGTGTTTAGTTATTATATTATAGATTATTGGCTTTATACATATCTATAGAGCTCATAGTTATGTATGTTTTTTTATGTAAACCTGAAGAACACTTAAGTGTTTGAAGAGGGATATTAGTTTTAACATAAAGCTCATTTGTGTGGAAATATAATTGTTTTTTGATATTCCTCATCGCGAGTAATATCACACTATCTATGACTGCACAAGTAATGAATTACTCATTTTGACTTCAAAAATAGATATAAGGTTTCATGTTCAATTCAGGGGGGCATAGTGTTCTCGGCATCTCTCTTCCAACTATGACTTGCTCGAGTTCAAAGTCGTTCAAACTCCGAGGCACCACGAACTATAAGCTATACCATGCCTAGCTTTATAAGTGTGGGTGCTTGAAAACAAATAGACAAACAAATATTTCTTTTCTCCTATGACTTGGTCCCAAGTATACCATTTAAGCAAACAATATTTTAGATGAGAATTATTGATGATTAGATTAGATAAATAAGTCAAAAGAAAAACTTTTTCCCTCACAGATGTTTCAAAAATATTATTCGTGACAGTAAAATCAAAGTTTTTTCCTATTATCAATGACAATATTAGGAGCATGAGGTTGACACTCACAAGCAAGATGATTGAACGTTACCACTGATATTTGTTTTCTCTTTCGGAAAACACATTTTCTTTTCGGCAAATAATAATATATATATCGAAGAATCTAATAATATGACAGTTATTTCTTATCTTCAACCACCATAATAAATTTAGAAGAAAGAAATATTATATTTGATGTTAAAGCCCTCTTTCCTGTTACATTTCTATTGATTTATTTGTTGCTGACTTTTCCTATACCAATTAGATTAATGAAAAATATTGTATTACTGTATTAAAATTGATCTGTTGATGTTTTTAGATTTATGTGATATGGGATACTGTGGGTCCAATTATGTGTGCGTGTGTGTATGTGCATATGTGGTTCTCACTCCCTCTTTTCTCACTCTCTCTCTCTCTCTTTCTCTCTTTCTTTCTGTCTCTCTCTCTCTCATCTCTGTGAGAGTGCCTGTGTTTGTGTGGTGTGACGTATAATGAGATTATAAGAAGTCTGGCTCCAGTTCAGTGTTTCGACAGATAGTAATAAACTTATCAATAAATATAAAATGTCGTTGATAAGGAAGTTAGGTGTATAACGTTTGTTGTTATTAATTTGGGAAATATATTTCTTTATTTTTTTTCCAATGACCACAATTAAAGGCTTTCACCTTTTAATGCTGTTCTAGAGGTATTGGCTCATTTATTATTTGGCACATTTTAGTATTTTACGAGCCATAATTAACGGCTCGATTGTATATTGGAAGTCTAAATTTTTCCCAACTCAAGTGTATTTATGTAGGGTTCTTATAACGAATCGAATACCTGATATCGTAAAGGCCTCAGACCGATGGCTTGATGTTCCGTCTGACAGTCGATGTGCTCAGATTTTTTCATCTCCTGTGTGAATAATTCGAAGGCCTGAGTGTGAGTGAGTGTCGAACCCAGGATGTACTAGTCCTGACGCGAGTACGCAAACGATTGGGCTACTCTGGCCTGAGACAGAAAAAAACTGATATTAAGTACCAGAAATAGCGTTAAAAATATTATAGACTAATCTGTTTTCACTTTTGAGATTTTTTTCAAAAAGATAACACCTTTTAAGGTGCACCTTAAACTACAAAGTAGTACAAAATGTGATAGTTAATAACTACCTAACATACACTATGCATAGGTCTGATTTCATTCTGTTAGTGCTATTCACTAATATAGTAGCATATAATATATATAGTGCTATATGATATGGTTTGTAGGTAAATCATTTTTATGACTTCTTTAAGTAAGTCTTTATACAAAAATATTGTATCAAATGGGTTTATTTGTAAGAAACAAGAAGGCTGTGTTTCTATAAATGTTCACAATATTCCTCAGAATATTTATAAGTATGAAACAGTCACTGGTGTTCCATAGTAATTGAGTTTTATTGGTTGTATTGTTATTTATAGTTCCATACTTAATTTTGTATTATGGTTTTTCTTAACTTTAGGTTTCCATTTCTTTCTTGATATGTTTTTTCTCACACTTCTATTGATTGTAGGTATGGTTTGACGAAAGTCACTATATTATTCAAGGCGATGGCCTCTCATTCAGATGGAGAGTGACCCTCTTCATCAAAGGTTTCTCCCGTCCCCAGATAGTCTGTCTTATTCATATGTCTTTAAAAAGCACCTTCCATAAGTAGTAGATAAGAAGGTAAACTATAGTTATATAATCTACGCCAGAGGTTCCCAAAGTGGGTTCCGCGGAACCCGGGGATTCCTTAACAGACTGTCTGGGGTTCCACAAAAAAGATTAAAAAAAAACACTTTTTTAAATTTTTTTTAGTTGGTATGGATTTATTCGGCGTTTCTTGTGAACTATGAAAACGAATCATGTGTATATCTACTTATATACTTAAGCAGAAGTGGTCAAAATGTGACTCATATTTAGGATAAAACACTAGTCAGGTTTGGGAGCTATCTGTTACCCAAACTTCCTGCTATTGCAAAGAAAGCACTCCTCACATTGCTGCCACTTCCACTGCCTACTTATGCGAAACTGGATTTTCCTTTTATACTACCATAAACTAAATACAGAAGTAGACTTAATGTTGCTGCTGACTTCAGAATCAAACTTCAACTATAAAGCCAAACATTAATGTATGGTGTAATTATATTAAAAACATTATGCTTCAATAAACCTTACAACATTATTGTAATCATATGATATTTTTAGTACATGATTACAAAATAAACACAGTGTTGAAATTGCTAGTAATTCTGTTTTATGTGTTACGTACTTGTGGGAAAAATATGAATTAAAATCTTTTATTTAGTTCTGAAAAATACAAATTTCAATGTTATTACTTTTTAATTATTTTTAGACGAACATACTATTTATAAAGACATATGATAATATTTACATTATGAACGTAGAAAATCATTAGTATTTGGGGTTCCCGGGGAAAGTTACTGAACCGAAAAAGGGTTCCGCGTCGAAAAAAGTTTGAGTAACTCTGCACTAAAGGATTATAAAAAAAGTTAAAATTGTTGACAATATACACATTCTAATCATTCAAAATTATATGTTTTTTTTCAAATGTAAATGTTAATTTTGCTATTATTTACTATTTTGATGAAAAAAAAATTTTTTCCCATCTCAGTGTATTATTAACAGAAAAAAATCCTCCCGTGACTAAAGTCGACTTAAGAATTTAAAGGGAAAATATAGTTTTTATGTTCATTTTTTATTTATCTTCATTATTTGTTTTTTAAAAATATATATATTTTTATTTTTTTTTTAAATTTAATTAAATATTCTACTGTTATCAGTTTTTAGATTAAAAAATTGCATATTAAACCTTGATTGTTTTAGTAATCAAGAATTTGGATTTTAATAATTGTTATGTTATAATATATCATTTAGGGGTGTTTTATAAGAACCAAAGGTGAATGAATGGATGTATAGTGCAGTATGAACGGTATGCATCAGTAACAACTTACGTTCATTTGTAACTTAGGTCCGGAACGTAAGTAAAACGTGAGTCGCGAATTGTCTGTACATATTTGTGAGCTTTTTGTGTACAAATAACATAAGAATGAATTACTTGAAAATTGAATAAATTTAATTGAATGGTGAATAACCTTTTTAGATGTAAACCTCAAGATGAG
>JAPFBL010000981.1:0-53184 GCA_026182355.1 Hermatobates lingyangjiaoensis | reverse complement strand
AACAATTGCAAAATGATTTCACCGTCTTTGTTAAAAGCTTCTATAGATGATACGATACCGTCTACTGTAGGTTTTCGTACAATCCATGTTTCTGCGATTTTAGAGGTATCTAGGTGCAGATTAAAATCTGGATCCATAACATTAAACCATGTGTCATGCCATAGTAATTTTTTTATAGGTCCTGTATGAATTTGAATACACCCTCTATTTCCAACAAAAATCATGATGTCTAACTCTGTTTCAGCTGATTTTTCTAATGCAGTAATTAGTTTTTTGTTATCAATTTTTATTGCAAAATTAGGTTGAGGGGCTAAGCGAAACCCTTGTAGGCGAGACACACCAAAATTTTTTAAAATCGTAAAGAAATCATGAGTGTCTTTCAAATCTCTCCATGCTTTTTGGAAGCCTTCTATGTCAATTTCACTATCCTTTTTTTCTTTTGGTTTTGCTTCTATTGCTTCGACGTTCATCCCTAGAGTTTGATTTTCTGCTTTGAATTTTTCAACTAAAGCATCGTAAGCTGACTCGTCACTGTCTTTGGTAAGATAAATTTTATGTATTGCTACACCATCTTTTCCAAAAAACTGTATTGATTTTTTATTTCCTTCGGTAACTGCGAATGCATATTTCCAACGTTTGATAAAAATTCTTAGATCAATATCTTTTCCTACAAAAATCTGTGCATAAGGATTTGAAAAATCAGGATTTAAATAAATGCCCTTTCGTTCGTGAACACACTCTTCGTTACGGGTTAAAGCCATTACTTTTCCTAATTTTTCAATATCTGATAGAATTTCTATAAGATTTGGTTTTAAAACAGTAACTCCTTCACCAACTTTGGTGGTTAACAATTCGCCTTCACTTACGCCTAATGCATTGGCTGCATTACGTATTCTAAGCTTAGGTTGCTCTTCTTTTAGAGCTTCCCATTTTTCTTTTAATGAGTTAATTGAAACATTCATATTTTTAATAATATTTATTTGTTTTTACAGCGTTTTTTCTATATAACTATTCTCCGAAAATAATCATGGGGTTTTGTGTTAAAGGATTTGGATGAATAGTGCAGGGAAAATTATAAGCGTCGCTAATAATTTCTTTTTTAAATACTTCTTCAGGCTTTCCTTGAGATATTATTTTTCCTTCTTTCATCAACAATATTCTGTCAGAAAACTGTGCGGCAAGATTAAGGTCGTGTAACACCACAATAGAAGAGTTGTTTTTTTGTGTAAAAGATTTTATAGTTTTTAATATTTTGTATTGATATTTTATATCTAGGTTGTTTAAAGGTTCGTCTAGCAATAGAATTTTTTGAGTCATGTTATTTTTTAATTGAGAAATAACACGGGCTAAATGTACACGTTGTTTTTCTCCTCCTGAAAGGTGGTTATATTCTCTATTTTTCAGGGTTAATATGTCCATTTCTTTCATTGATTCTTCTATAGCGTCCAAATCTTCTTGGTTAGGCGTTGTATTAAAATACGGATATCTTCCCATCAATACAACATCTTTTACCACTAATGTAATATCATTTGAGTTATGTTGAGAAAATTTTGCTTTGTTTTTTGCTAAATCTTTTGTATCCCAATGTTTAAATTCTTTTTCTTTGAAAAGAATAGGATTTTTTAATGGGATTTCGTTTGCGAGAGTACTTAAAAGAGTTGATTTTCCCGCTCCATTGGGTCCAACAATAGCTAAAAACTCACCATAATTTACATTTAAATTGATATTGTTTAGAATATTAAACTTTTTGTGGGCATATGATATGTTTTGAGCTTTAATCATTTTACATTGAATTTTTATACCGGATTAGAATGGCAATAAAAATAGGGGCTCCTAGAAATGCTGTAATCACACCAATAGGAATTTCTGATGGCATCACAATTGTTCGACTAAAAGTATCGGCTACTAACAGTAAAATACTTCCTATAACAGCTGAAAGAGGTAAGATAATTTGATAGTTTGATTTGAATGAAAGTCTTAATATATAAGGCACAATTAATCCAACAAAACCAATAGTACCCGAGAAAGCGACGCAAGTCCCTACCATAAGTGCTGTTAAAATAACAATTTGTTTTTTTGTTTTTTCTACTGAAAAACCTAAATGAGCTGCATCTTTTTCTCCAAGCATCATAGCATTTAAAACTTTTCCTTTATGGATGATGATAGAATATGATACAACCATAACAATAAAAAGGATTCCGTTTTTTAACCAAGTAGCTCCTCCAAGGCTTCCCAAGTTCCAAAAAGTTAAATCTCTAAGTTGTTCGTCTTTTGACAAGTATACTAAAAAGCCAACGATAGCAAATCCTAAGGCTGAAATAGCAACACCTGAAAGCAACATGATAACCACATTTGTTTTTCCCTGTGAGGTAGACATTTTGTAAACCAGAAGAGTTGATAATAAGGAGCCTATAAAAGCTGAAATACTAAGTAAAGAAAATTGAATAAACTCAGGTAAATATTCACGAAAATGAGAACCAAGAACAATTGTAATTGCTGCCATAAGGGTACCTCCTGCAGTAATTCCGATTAAATCGGGGGTAGCCAAAGGGTTTTTAAACATACCTTGCATTACAGTTCCTGAGACAGCTAAAATGCTTCCCACTAGTATAGCCATTACAACTCTAGCCATTCTAATGTCCCAAATCACATATTTTTCGCTTGGCGAAATAGAGTTACTTCCTAAAATAAAATCTTTTAAAACGACTATAGGAGACTTTCCATCAAATTCATACACACCAAAAAATAAAGCAACTATGGCTAAGATTATTAGTAGTAAGGTACTTGTGGAGAGGTAAATAAACAGCTTGTTTTTCATTTTGATTTTAGAGAGAATCTTTTTCTATATCATACTTAGAAGACTATTTGGTTGCTTCTAATAATTTCTTATTTAATTCTAAAGCGGCCTTACCTACTCTGGGTCCGAAGTTTGACATAAGTCCACCATCCATTGTAATGATTTTTTTATTCTTTCCTGCATTAGTTTGCTTTATTCCAGGAATGTTTAAAATACCATCAATTCCATTTAAACTTTTCATTCCAGTATTAAACATTAAAATAACATCTGGGTTTCCTTGTAATAAGGCTTCTGGAGTTAATGGTTTAAAGTCTGTGAAATCTTTTATAGCATTTTCTCCACCCGCAATATCAATAATAGCATCCATAGGAGTGTTTTTTCCAGCAACCATTAAATTGCCTGCTCCACGAGCATAGATAAAAAGGACTTTTGGCTTTATTTTAAATAACTTTATTTTTGATATGTCAGCATCAATTTTATCATTTAATACTTGTACATTATCAACGTCTATTAAGTGAGCGATATCGTTTATTAGATTTTTAGATCCTTGAATTGAGTAATCTTGTTTTATTAACTCAAGTTTAATACCTGAGTCTTTAATTTTTTTCATCAATTCGTTGTTAATATCTTTTTCAGAAGCTAATATTAATGTGGGCGACAGCTCCATAATTGGCTCAATAGTCATAGATCTAACATGCCCTAAGTTTTTAGCTTGTAGGTTTTCAGGATAAGTACTTGTTACATCTTTGCCAACTATTAAGTTTTCTTTTCCAAGTGCAGCAATTGTTTCAGTTATAGCTCCGTTTAAGGAAATAATTTTAACTTCTTTATTTTGATTTTCATCTTTTTTCTTTTCAGATTTACAAGAAATAATACCAAATAGAAGAATAATGGGGAGAAAGAAAATTATTTTTTTCATAAAAAACTTATTTAGACTGAATTAATTAAACAAAACTACAAATTTAATCTAAAATATGAGTGAGTTTTTCTATATCTTATTTAAATATAGTGTATTTCAAAAGTTGTAAAGAGTATTTTTATTAGATAAAATAAGAGAGTTTAATATTAAAAAAAGCTCGATTTTTAAAAATCGAGCTTTCAAAACTCTTTTTATAAAAGAATATTATTTCTTATAAAAAGCTGAATAATAACAACGTTCAAAAAAAGATTTTATTATTGTTTTTTGTATTTAACTGTGATATCTGTTTCTAAACCGTTATAACTGTAGGGATAGATTAAGATTAAATTTTCACTATCGACTTTTTCAATTTTTCTTTCAAAATTTTCTCCCTCAATTTTAATGATTTTATCTCGAACAGAACCTTTTAAAATTTTGTCTTCACATATTCCAGTTTCTTTATTTTTCCAATTTTCTTTCAATTGAACTTCTCCATTTTCATGAATTGTTAGAAAATCTGTATTGCAACCATCCTTTATTGCTTCATGATTAAAAGCCCATGTATGTTTATGTTTTTTCCCTCTCATTTCAAATGTATATGATAGGCTATCTGCCTTCCATATACCTGCCATAATAGAAATTTCACTAGTTTTTTCTTTTTCAATAAGAACTTCGTTGTCCTTTTCGCAACTGGCAAAAAATAAACTCAAAACTATGAATGCTAGTGCTAAAAATGTGTTTTTCATTTTATTTAATAATTAAAGTGGTTTTATTTATGTTTAAAAAATTTTTAATTTTTTAACCAAGTAATTTTTTTTTCAAAAAAATAAATTATTATACTATTGTAGTTTTATATAAGTAACAGTTATATTTTTTGTTGACCCATCTTTAAAAGTGAAAGGGTATGTTAGAATTAATTTTTTTTCTTCAACTTTTTCAATTTTTCTTTTAAAGCTTTCTCCTTCAATTTGAATAGATTCACTATCATACGAACCTTTTGAAATTTTGTCTTCACACTTATTTGTAGCTTTATTTTTGAGATTTTCTTTTAGTTGAACTTCTCCATTTTCAAGAATAGTTAGCTCGTCTGTATCACATCCTTCTCTTATGGTTTTATTATCAAATGACATTTCGCTATCGATTTCCATTCCACCATCTAGTATGTACTTAATTGACACATCGTCTGCAATCCATTCACCAACCATAGTTGTGTTCGTAGATTTTTCTTTTTCTTTTACAGGAAAGTCAATTTTACCATCAACTACCTTTATGTATATAACAGTTATATTTTTTGTTGATCCATCTTTAAAAGTGAAAGGATATGTTAGAATTAATTTTTTTTCTTCAACTTTTTCAATTTTTCTTTTAAAGCTTTCTCCTTCAATTTGAATGAATTCATCATCGTACGAACCTTTTGAAATTTTGTCTTCACACTTACCTGTGGTTTTATTTTTGAGATTTTCTTTTAGTTGAACTTCTCCATTTTCAAGAATAGTTAGCTCGTCTGTATCACATCCTTCTCTTATGGTTTTATTATCAAAAAACATTTCGCTAGAAATAGTTTTTTCATTCCCTAAATCATATGTTTGAAGTACTTCATGTGCTATCCATTCTCCTACTATAAGATTATTTGTTTTTTCTTTTACGGTTTTTTCTTTTTCAACAACAACGTCATTGCTTTTTTCACAACCGATAAATAACATGCTTAAAGCTACAAAAGCTAAGGGTAATTTTTTTTTCATTTCATTTAATAAATTAAGTTATTTAGAACAAATATATTAATTTAGATTAAATCTAAATAATAAAAAATAAAAATATTTTATATTTAACAAATTGATTTTTTGAGACTAAATTAGTGACAAGTTTAGAGTACATGTAAATAAAGGCTATGTTCACTCATAATTTATTTTTAGAAGATATGTATGATAAAAAATTCGTTATTAAAAAAATAAATGTAAAAAATCTTGTAAAAATAAAACTGAACTTGACGATAAAAGAATATGAGTTGACAAAAACTGAGATTGAAAAATAAAATATGAGCTTTAATTCAAATTAATAATACATAGATTGCCATGACAAAAAACTATTATGAGAGGTATAGTAATATGTTTCTTAAATTTAAGATGCACATAAATTGTAAAATATATTGTTTCGGCATAAATTTGTTCTTTTAAAAAACAAGTTATGAAATATATAGTATTGTTTTTATTTGTTTGTGTAATAACAGGTTTTTGCGCTGGATTTTATATAAAATCTATACAAGAAAATGCAATTTTAGGCGACAGAATTGTTGGTCTTTCAGTTCTAGCAATGGCTTTTTTGTTTATGCCTGCGTTTATCTATTACCGATATCGAAATAAAAAATTAAAAGATTTTCGTTTTCCTTCAAAAGAAGAAAATAATAAAAATGCTGAAAAACAATAAAAGTTAGGATTATTTGAGGATAATTAAAAATAATTAACACAATATTTTTAGTTTATTTATAATAAAAAAGATAACTTTGTAGTTAAGTAACTAAAATAAACAAACAGTATTAAATATGAAAAAAATTGTATTAAGCTTGTCAGCATTAACCATACTAGTAATGGTAGGCTGTAAAAACAAAGTAAAAGAAACGATTAATGAGACAGCAACAGAAGTAGTAGGCGAAGTTGGGAAAGCTGTTGAAGAGGTTAAAGAAGAAATTTCTAACGGAGAGGTTAAAGAGCTTGACTTTGCTTACATGGTAGTTCCTTCAGAAACTGTTGTTAAGTGGGAAGGAACAAAGCCAGGTGGCAGTCATTCAGGTACAATTTCTGTTCAAAAAGGTGGCGTAAATGTAGATAATAACGCAATTACAAACGGAGATTTCGTTTTAGATATGTCTACAATTACAGTTACTGATTTAGAGGGTGAAAAGAAAAAATCGCTCGAAGAACACCTGAAAGGAACAGGAGAAGAAAAAGAACAAGAAGATCATTTTTTTAATATTAAAAAATATCCTACGGCTACGTTTGCATTAAAATCTTTTGACGGAAAAGAGGTTGTTGGTGATTTAACAATAAAAGGGAAAACTAAAGAAATAAAGTTTCCTGCAACAGCAAAAGTTTCAGATGAAGAGGTTTCGATAGTTTCTGAGCCATTTAAAATAAATCGTGTTGATTATGGGGTTAATTATAGCTCTAAGTCTATATTTGATGATTTAAAAGACGGATTTATTAATGACGATATTGAGTTAGTTGTAGAGGTAAAAGCTAAAAAATAAGAATTTGTAAGAATGTTTAAAAAATCGAGTTTATTTTAAATAGACTCGATTTTTTTATGTATTGTTTAATGATATTATTTATAAGTAGAAAACACAAAATCCATCTTCAATAAAAGTACTGAAGATACTTATGTTTAACAAAGTATAAAAAGATAGCTACTTTTTTTATTTATGCTTAAAAATATAATAAGATTGTATGAATATTAAAAAAGCATTTGGTAGAATGATAGGAATATTACCTATAAGAAAACCATAAATAACAAATAATATACACCCAATCAAATTCACCACAGCGAATTTTTATATTACTTTTAAGAATAAAGCTGCAAACAACAAAAAACGATGCAGAGTAGCCGATAAAGTCTATCCAAGTCATATATTTAAGAAAATAGTTTTTTAGTAATTCGAGAGGATGCTAACCACGATGCTAGCATACCAAGAAATACAATGGTTAAAAATACTGATATAATATTAAAAAATTCGATTTCAACAGGATAAGGTAAGTTTGGGCTAATCATTATTAAATTAAAGTTCTTTTGTAAAAGTACAATAATAATACCAATAAAAATCCCTAATATAGCGCCAATCGCCGATATCATTGTTCCTTGTAAAAAGAAAACTTGTCGCATTTTTGATATACTCATCCCTAGTGAGTGAAGTGTCTTTAAGTCATGTTTTTTGTCGAGAATCATCATAATAATAGCGCCTGCTAAATTAAAAAGCGCAATGATAAGAACTAAAACGAAAATTAAATAAATGGCAATATTCTCTGTATTAAGCATCCGATATAAAACATCATTGAGCTGAATGCGATTTTTTATAATTACATTGTTACCAAAAATATGTTTTAAATTTTTTATTGTAGCTTCTTCAGAGTTGTTATTTTTTAATTTTACTTCAATTGCTGAAATTTCGTCAGATTTTAATCCGAGTAGCTTTTGAGTTTCTTCTAAAGAGGCAAAGACATATTTTTTATCTAAATCTTCTGTAATTTGGTAAATTCCTGCTACTATTGCATTAGTTTCTCTATAAGGTTTTACTGTCTGTGAAATGCTTCTTTCTCCCTCTTTTGGGACAATAATTTGTAAAGGAGAACTGGCATCAGCAAAACCCAACCCTAGTCGGTTAAAGATAGTTATACCAATAACAACATATGGTTTTTTAGTATTCCAATTGCCAAAAGCTAAAATACTATCAGCCTCGTTCACTGATGAATATTCTGAATCAACACCTTTAATTTGCGCTATGTAGTTTTTCTTTTTGTGATTTAGGAAAACATCTTCTTCAATAACCTTCGTGAAGTTTGATATATCCGAAGTTTGTTGTAATTGAGAAATCTGTTTACTAGTGATAGATAGGTATTTACCCGTTTTTGGAAGTATTTTTAAATCGGGGTCAAATAAAGTTGAAAAGGATAAAGAAAAGGATTTTAGACCGGCGAATCCAGCTAAGACAATAAATAAAGACATACTTCCAACAACAACAACAACAGCAGTTACTCGGTTGATAATGTTAATAACATTTTGCGAACTTTTGGCAACTAAATACCGTTTGGCTATATGAAATAAAACATTCAACCTTTAGATGATTATGACTTTTTCCGTTTGTATAATAAATCTCTATTTTCTATAGGATTTTCTTTCCCTTTTAACGATTTCTCTATACCTTCAATATATTGTAGTGAGTCATCTATATGGAAAGAAAGCTCAGGCATTCTTCGAAATTGATTTTTAGTATTTGTGATAATTCGTGTTTTATTTGTTGAGCATTTGAAGAAATCCCTTTTAATATTTCAGCAACTTTTTCTTCAGGAAAAACACTAATAAATACTTTTGCTATCGATAAGTCTACGGTAACATTTACCTTCGTTACTGATACAATTAAGTTGTGTTGACCTGCATCTCGAATAGACTTTTGCAACACTTTAGCGAGTTCTTCCTGAAGAATACCAGCTATTTTTTTTTGTCGATTATTTTCCATGTTGTAAACATACAAATTTTACAGAGATTATGTGGAGTGCTTTTGAAAGAAAATAAAAGACGATTTTAGTTAAACTTTTTTAACGTATTGAGTTATAATTACAATCTGTTGCCCGTCTACTTTACCTTCAATATATTGGTCATTATCACGATCCAAAGCAATACGCCTTACAATAGTCCCTTGCTTGGCAACCATGCTCGAACCCTTTACTTTTAAATCCTTAATTAAAACAACGTTATCACCAGCTTCTAATATGGCACCGTTACTATCTCGATGAATAATTTTTTCAGTTTCATCTTCTGTTTCTCCTGCTTTAGCATAAGCTAATTCTTCATCAGTTAAATACATCATATTTAATAAATCTAGAGCCCAATCTTCATTTCTAAGATGATTCAACACTCTCCACGACACTACTTTTACAGGAGTATGCTCACTCCAAATACTATCATTTAGAAAACTGCGCCAATGGTTTATGTCTATTGTTTCTGGGTTTTCTATTTGTGATATACAGTTTTCGCATGCTAAAATATGACTATTTTCATCAGAAGGACTTTCTATGGGAAGTACAGCATAAACAGATAAATTGTCTGTAGATGAACATAATTCGCAGCTATTATCACTACGTTCTTTCAAAATTTTTTCCAAACTCATAGTTGTTGTTCTTTTTTTAGCAAAAATAAGCAAATTTTATTATAAGCAATATTTAGTGTAAAAAGCTTTAAATAACGTTCTCAAACTATAGTATATGTGGTTTTTTAAATAATAAATATTATATTTGTGGCATTGTAAAATAATTTTATTATTAGCCTGAAACAAAGCGTTTTATAAATAAAGTAAAAGAGTTTAATTATTTAAATGATTTAATGAAAAGTATTCAAAAAAAGGAAGTTTTAGCAGCACTTAGAAAAATTACTGTTCCAGGAGAGGGTCGTGATATGATTGAGAGTGGAGCTGTTCAGAATATTGTTATTTTTGGTGATGAAATAGTTGTAGATGTGGTAATAAACAACCCGAGTTTACAAGCTAAGAAACGAACAGAAGTTGAGGTGATGCGAGCAATCCATAATGAGGTGGATGAAAAAGCTAAGGTAAAAGTAAATGTAAAAGTAATAGCGCCAAATAAGCCTGAAATTAAAGGCAAACCTATTCCCGGAATAAAGAATATTATAGCTATTGCTTCAGGTAAAGGAGGGGTAGGAAAATCAACTATAACTTCTAATTTAGCAGTAAGCCTTGCGAAAATGGGTTTTAGCGTAGGGTTGCTTGATGCCGACATTTACGGCCCGTCAATCCCTATTATGTTCGATGTTGAAAATGAGCATCCTCTATCTGTGAATATTGATGGTAAGTTAAAAATGGAACCTGTAGAAAGTTATGGAGTAAAAATATTGTCAATAGGATTTTTTAGTAGTCCAGATCAAGCAGTGATTTGGCGAGGACCTATGGCTGCAAAGGCTTTAAATCAAATGATTTTTGATGCTCATTGGGGAGAGCTAGATTTTCTTCTAATTGATTTGCCTCCTGGTACAGGGGATATTCATCTTAGTATAATGCAATCAATGCCCGTTACAGGGGCAGTTGTGGTGAGTACTCCACAAAGTGTAGCTCTTGCCGATGCTCGAAAAGGAGTTTCTATGTTCAAACAAGAAGCAATTAACGTGCCTGTTTTAGGAATCGTTGAAAATATGGCATATTTCATTCCAGAAGAACTTCCTGAAAATAAGTATTATATTTTTGGTAAAGAAGGAGCGAAAAATCTAGCAGAAGATTTACAAGTTCCTTTTTTAGGTGATATTCCTTTGGTACAAAGTATTCGCGAGGCAGGTGATGTAGGTAGACCTGCTACTTTACAAGAAGAGACACCACAGTCAATAGCCTTTATGAAACTAACAAAAAATGTGGTTTCAGAAGTGGTAGCACGTAATCAAAGTTTACCACCAACTGAAGCTATTAAAATAACAACAATGGCAGGGTGTAGTCCTAAGGAAAAAATATAAGGTTAATTTTAGATATGAATAAAACAGAAACTATACACGAAAACGTGATAAAAGCATTAGATGAAATTCGTCCATTTTTACAAAATGATGGAGGAGATATATCCTTGGTAGAAATTTTAGACAATAAAATTGTAAAAGTACGATTAGAAGGTGCTTGTACAGATTGTAGTATTAACCAAATGACATTAAAAAGTGGTGTAGAGATGACAATTAAAAAATATGCACCAGAAATAGAGCAAGTAATAAATATAATCTAAAAAATGATAAAAACAGATATTCTCATTATTGGCGCTGGTCCAACAGGGCTTTTTGCTGTTTTTGAAGCTGGGCTTTTAAAACTTAAGTGCCATTTGATAGATGCTTTGCCTAAACCAGGTGGGCAATTAACTGAACTTTATCCAAAAAAACCGATTTTTGACATTCCAGGATATCCAGAAGTAGTCGCTGGAGATTTAATAGATAACTTGATGGAACAAATAAAACAGTTCCAGCCAGGATTTACTTTAGGAGAAACAGCTGAAACAATTGAAAAACTTGATGACGGAAGTTTTGTAGTTACAACAAATAAAGGAACGAAACATGCCGCTAAGGCTGTTGCTATTGCAGGAGGATTGGGAACGTTTGAACCTCGAAAACCAGAATTAGAAAATCTTGCAGATTTTGAAGAAAAAGGAGTTAATTATTTTGTGAAAAATCCGGAACAATTTGCTAATAAAAATGTTGTAATTGCAGGGGGAGGTGATTCTGCACTTGATTGGAGTATTTATCTTAGCGAAGTAGCAAAATCGGTAACTTTAGTTCATAGGAGAAACGAATTCCGAGGCGCATTAGATTCCGTAGAAAAAGTTCGCCTTCTAAAAAATGAAGGAAAAATTAATTTAATAACACCTGCAGAGGTTGTCGCCTTAAATGGAAATGGACATTTATCTTCAATAGTGATAGAAAAAGAAGGTGAAAGAATTCCTATTAATACAGATTATTTTATTCCTTTATTTGGATTAACTCCTAAATTAGGACCAATTGCAAATTGGGGTCTAGAGATTGAAAAAAATGCTATAAAGGTAAACAATGCTCTCGATTATCAAACTAATATAGAAGGTATTTATGCAATTGGCGATGTTAATACATATCCAGGAAAATTAAAATTGATTTTATGCGGATTTCACGAAGCTACATTAATGTGTCAAAGTGTGTATAATCGTTTGAATCCAGGAAAACGATATGTGTTAAAATACACAACGGTTTCAGGAATAGATGGTTTTGATGGAACACGTAAAGAGTCAGAAAAACCTGTTGTAAAAGCAATAGACTAAAAAAATAAACTTAAAAGACAATACTACTTATCATGAGAAACTTAAAAATAATGTTTCTTTCTATAACACTCATCTCTACCATGAGTGTTTCTTATGCTCAAATTTTAGACACCCTAAGTATAAAAAGCTTAGATTTAAAAGGTAAGGTAAAAAAGGTGGAAGATTTTTCATACTCTTTAGTTCCTTCCCCTGATGGAAAGATATCATTACATAGACAAAAGTACAATAGCTTTCCTCACAAAGATGTTTGGAAAATAGAAAAAGAAGAAGAAAAGCAAACAATATCTAATATTTCATTTTCTTTTGATCAAGAGGGCAGAAATACAGAAAAAATAATCTATCAATTGGATGAAAAGCCAATTGAAAAAGCTTATTTTGAATACGATGAAAAAGGAAAGATAACGAAAAGCATTGCAGATTTTTCTGTATCTGATGGATTTTTCTCAGTTGAAAGTAAATATTTTTACAATGAAAAAAATCAACTAATAAAAGTAAATGAATATGAAGGAGATGAATTACTTACCACAACTACATTCAAGTATGACCTACAAGGAAATTGTATAGAGAAAAATAAAGTGGCAACTACAACTTTTTTAGAGAAAGATGTTTGGCAGTTTGAGAGACAAAATCTGGTTTATGAAAACACTGAGAGAACGGAGTATACCAAAAAAGGAAATTATAATTATAATGAACAAGATAAAATTTTAAATTCAAGAGTTGAATATCCTAATCATAAAGTTTTTTTGGAAACCAAAAATGAGTATGATAAGAAAAATTTGCTTTCAAAATCACGTTACTTAAATGAGGAAAACAAAGAAACTATTGTATTGTATAAATATAGAAAAGGAAAATTAGTAAAAACAATTTTTACCGCTACTGATGACCCTGATTTTTATATAGAAAAAGAAATAACATATCATTCTGCCGGAGAAGAATCTGAGTCAGTTAAGAGTAAAGGCGATATTATATTGAAAAAAACATATAATAAGAAAAATTTACTTAAATCTATTTCTACTAACGAATATAAAAGAACTTACAAATACATATACGATAAGAAAGGAAATTGGATTAGAGTTATAATGTATGAAGATTATGAGCCAATACAAATGAGAGTAAGAAATATCAAGTATTTTTAATGAGTGATATAATAATCAAAATAACAGATAGAGAAGGGCAAGCACACGAAATACAAGCCCCTACCGATATGAGTATGAACTTAATGGAGGTTATAAAAGCTTATGAGCTTGCTCCAGAGGGTACTATTGGAATTTGTGGAGGTATGGCAATGTGCGCCTCTTGTCAATGTTATATTGAAAATAGTTTACCTATTCCTGAAATGACCCCTGATGAAGAAGCTATGTTATTCGAAGCTTATCACGTGACCGAAAAAAGTCGATTAGGTTGCCAAATACCCATTACAAAAGATATCGACGGGCTGGAAGTGACTATAGCACCTTATCCTTAATGGTTTACGATGTATTGATTATAGGGGCGGAGCAGCAGGATTTTTTACTGCAATAAATTGTGCAATAAAAAACCCTGAATTACAAATTGCTATTCTTGAGAAAGGGAAAGAAGTACTTACTAAAGTAAAGATTTCTGGAGGAGGAAGATGCAATGTTACTCATGCAGCTTTTACACCAGAAGAGTTAGTTAAGAATTATCCACGTGGAGAACGTGAATTACTTAGCCCATTTTATCGTTTTATGTGTAGTGATGTAATGGATTGGTTTGAACAACGTGGAGTTCATCTAAAAAAAGAGTCAGATGGAAGGGTTTTTCCAGTAACAGATAGTTCTCAAACAGTGATAGATTGTTTTTTAAGCGAACTAAAAAAATATCAAATCTCTCTTTTTATAAAGAAAAATGTAACTAATTTAGTTTTAAAATCAGAGGGTTGGGAGGTTTTTACCAATGACGATAAATTTATAGCCAAAAAAGTTGTTGTCGCAACAGGTAGCAACCCTAAAATATGGGAGCTTTTAAAAGTATTAGGACACCGAATAGTACCGCCAGTTCCTTCTTTGTTTACATTTCATTGTAAAGACAAGCGGCTTAGTTCGCTACAAGGAGTAAGCTCTAATGTGCACATTTCATTACTTGATTTAAATTTGAATAATGTAAAGGAAAAAGGTAAACGAGTGGATAGAGGAGGTATAATCGCTCCTATTTTAATAACGCATTGGGGGTTGAGTGGTCCGGCGGTTTTGAAACTTTCAGCTTTTGGCGCCCGAGTGTTAGCAAAAAGTAATTACCAATTTTATGTACAAATTGATTGGTTGCCTGATATCAATTTTGATAACCTTAATAATTTAATATATATTAAAAGAGAAAATCAAGGTAAACAAAAAGTATTAAACACTTCGCTTTGTGAGCTTCCAAAACGCCTTTGGAAATCACTTGTTTTAGCTAGTGGAATTAAAGAAGAACAATTATGGGCATCAGTATCTAAAGAACTTTTAGAAAAATTGAAAAATCAATTAAAAAAATCAATTTTTTTGATAAAAGGAAAATCAACTTTTAAAGAGGAATTTGTTACGGCAGGAGGAGTTTTTCTATCAGAAATTAACTTTAAAACATATGAAAGTAAATTACATAAAGGACTTTACTTAGCGGGTGAAGTTCTTGATATCGATGGGGTCACAGGAGGTTTCAATTTTCAGAATGCATGGACGGGGGGATATCTAATTTCCGAAGCAATTAATAATGACTCTACGAAAATTTAAAGTACTCAAAACCATATATCTATAGAAATATTTTTTTTTAGTTGCATTGCTTTTTCATAAATTTTTTTAATAGAAATATTGGCATCATCAGTTTCTAGAAAGTAACTTCCTTCAGGAGCTATTGAAAAAGTTTTTTGTAAGGAGCTATTTGTAAGTAAAGCTATACCAAACGAGAGTTTTATTCCTTTATTCCAAAGGCTTGTAGCTAAAGATATATTTTTGCGAAAACCATGAACGATCCAATCTTGTTTTGGCTGATATTTTTTCTTTAATACTATAAGTTCATTAAATGCCTTTACACAATGAATAATTAGCGGTTTTTCAATGTTTTCTGATAGTTCAATTTGTTTTTCAAAAACTTTATTCTGTAAACTCCAGTCGGTCGACACATTTTTGTCTAAACCACATTCTCCTATGGCTACACAATTCTTGTGTATGACTTGTTTTTGTAAAGCCTCCCATTGTTGTTGGCAATTGTTTTCATTCACATACCATGGGTGAATTCCAACAGAGAAAAAAGAGTCTGTTTTTGTTGTTAAAGGGTATTGATTAGTTATTGTAACGACCTCTTTATCATCATTTTTTTGATGTGAATGGATGTCAATATATCGTTTCATTCCTTATTTTTAGAGTCAATAAAAATAGTTACAGGGCCATTATTACAAAGCTTAATTTCCATGTCAGCTCCAAAAACACCTGTCTTTATAGGTGCCTCTAAATCAGCGCTTAGCTGGGTAACAAATTGATTATAAATAGGTTCAGCAATATCTGGTTTTGCAGATTTTATATAGCTTGGGCGATTTCCCTTTTTTGTAGATGCATATAATGTAAATTGAGAAACAGCTAAAACAGAGCCATTTTCGTCCTTAACAGAACGATTCATCACACCATTTTCGTCATCAAAAACTCGAAGGTTTACAATTTTTTTGCTTATCCAATCAATATCTTCTTTTGTGTCATTAGATTCAATACCAACCAAGATAACTAGTCCTAAACCTATTTCTGAAAATTTATTTTCATTGATGTGTAAAGAAGCTTTTGTAACACGTTGTATCAGTACTCTCATGATTGTGAATAAAAAATTATTCTTTAGTATCGTAGATTATAGGATGATATTGCTTGACAAATTGCTGAATTTCTTTTTCACTAAGTGCTTGAGGGTAACTCATTGTGTAAAGAGGTAAAGGAGAATATCCTTTTTGATAAGCTGGTTGTTTATAAGGAGATTCGTTTAAATGAAAACCAAATCGACGATAAAAATCAATACGTTTTTGTTGTATGATTTCTTCAGGGATTTCTACCTCTAAAAGTAAGGGAGTATCGCTGTTTTCAATTATTTCTTTCAATACAACAGAGCCAAATCCTCCTCCACGAAGTTGGGGTGAAATAGCAAAGTGCTCTAAAAACAAAACACGTTCAAATTTCCATTGACTTAAAAATCCGACAAAAGAATTCTCATGAATTAATCCATCCAAGACGTAAAGAGGATTTTCCATTATTTTCTTTTGTTGTTCTAAACTACGACGTTCTTCAGAGGGAAAAGAAGATGTATAAATGTCCCAAAAAGATGAAAACAATTCGTTTTCAATAGAAATACGTTTGTGTGTCATTTTATGTTTTCTGTAAATATAGTTAATTATTTGTAATTAATATTTATTGTTTTAAATCGTTTTTGTGAGGTTCTTTATATTTGCTTAAAATTTTTGAATACATAATGAAGATTGCTATTACTGGGCTTGGATCTATTTCCGTTTTGGGAAATTCTTTTAAAGAAGCTCACCAATCATATAACAACCCAAATACATATATTACTTCTTCAGAAGGATTGCCTGTTGCTGTTTTACCACCAAGGGTTAAACAAGAGGTTGAAAAATTAAGAAAAAATCACTCAGAGTATAAGTCGTTAGACCCATCGGTACTTTATGCAATATTCGCTTCTCGAAAAGCCATTTTACAATCGGGTTGGGAGGGAGGAAGTTTTGGAATTAACATAGGCTCGTCTCGTGGTGCTACTTCTTTATTTGAAGAACATTATAATTATTTCTTAGAAAACAAAAGGTGTTTACCATTGACTTCACCTACAACTACATTAGGAAATATTGCTTCTTGGGTGGGACAAGATACTTCATCATCAGGGTTTGAAATGTCACATTCCATTACCTGTTCTACCGCACTGCATGCAATCGCAAATGGTATAGCGTGGCTTAGAAGTGGGATGGAAGAACGATTTTTAGTAGGAGGAAGCGAGGCTCCTTTAACAAATTTTACTTTAGCTCAAGCCCAAGCTCTAAAAATTTATAGTCGATTACAAGGTAGTTTTCCTTGTCGCGCTTTAGATATTAACAAAACGGAAAATACAATGGTATTAGGCGAGGGTGCTGCAGTTATATGTATAGAAAAAGATCCAATAAAAAAACCTTTAGCAAATATTATAGGGCTAGGATATGCCACTGAAAAAATAACGCATAATGTATCCATTTCAACTAATGCTTTGTGTTTACAAAAATCAATGAAAATGGCATTACAACACATTAATAAATCCTCTATTGATGTTGCAGTATTACATACTCCAGGTACAATAAAAGGAGATTTATCTGAGGTTAATGCTCTTAATAATGTTTTTGGGACAAATATTCCTGTATTAACTAACAATAAATGGAAAATAGGACATACGTTTGGCGCAAGCGGAACATTTAGTTTAGAAATGGCTTTGTTAATGTTGCAAAATCAAGAATTTTATGAAGTTCCTTATATAAAATACAAAAAAAGACCTGAAAAAATTCACAGAATATTAATTAATGCAGTAGGTTTTGGAGGTAACGCTGTGACCATTATAGTGGAAAAAGCTGATTAAGTAAACATTCATTTGAAAAGACATAAAATTAGATTTAGCTTTTGAAATTATTTATAAAGTTGTATTTTGTGATGATTTTATATAAAACCAAGAATAATTAGAAAATAAAGAGTTATAAACTAAGTAAAGGTTTAAATTTATAATGAAGTATATTAAGAAGAATAAATGGACCTTAATAGGGGTTGTTTTTGGAGCATTAGGGGGCTATATTTATTATACTTATATAGGGTGCTATTCAGGCACATGTCCCATTGTTTCAAAGCCTCTAAATAGCACTTTGTATGGAGCTCTATTAGGAGGCCTTGTTTTTAATATAGTTACATCATTCAAAAAAAAAATATGAATTTAGCAGAGATTATTCACAAGTCAACAATTATCGATGTTCGCACTCCCGAAGAATTTGAAGAGAGTCATTTAAAAGAATCAATCAATATGCCATTGCAACAAATCATTGATTATACTGGTCGGATAAAAGAAATATCGCAACAAAATCCAATTATTTTTTGTTGTAAATCTGGTGGACGTAGTGAACAGGCTACATTATTTTTTAAGAATCAAGAAGTTGAATGTTATAACGGAGGTTCTTGGAAAGATGTTGAAGCTTTACTTTACAAAACCGTTTAAAAAAGAGAGATTATTTTTTGTGAAAAAGAGACTGTTTTGTTAACAAAACGTATCTTTGTTTTTCAATTTTTAAAGAGTACTTATGACACAAAAACCAAGTATTCCTAAGGGAACACGTGATTTTTCGTCCATCGAATTAACAAAACGATATTTTATTATAGATAAAATTCGTGAGGAGTTTTCAAAGTTTGGTTTTCAACCTATCGAAACACCAAGTTTTGAAAACTATAATACCTTGATGGGAAAATATGGAGATGAAGGCGATCGATTGATATTTAAAATACTTAATTCTGGAGATTTTTCAGTTAAAGTAAATCCACGTGACTGGCAAGAAAAAAATATAACAAAGTTAACTCCACAAATTTGCGAAAAAGCACTGCGATACGATTTAACAGTACCCTTTGCTCGTTACGTTGTACAGCATCAAAATGATATAGTATTTCCGTTTAAGCGTTATCAAATACAACCCGTTTGGCGTGCCGACCGCCCACAAAAAGGAAGATTTCGTGAGTTTTATCAATGTGATGCCGATGTTGTAGGAAGTAAAAGTCTTTGGCAAGAAATAGAATTTATTCAATTATATGACGAGGTGTTCACATCACTTGGATTAAGTGGAGTAACCATAAAAATAAATAACAGAAAAATTCTTAGTGGTTTTGCTGAAGTAATAGGAGAAAAAGATAAGTTAATAGATTTTACAGTTGCTTTAGATAAACTTAATAAAATAGGTAAAGAAAAGGTAATAGTTGAGATGAAAGAAAAAGGAATTTCAGAATCAGCTATAGAAAAAATAGCTCCTATTTTTGAGCTAAAAGGTAGTTTCTCTGAAAAGATAGACCTATTATACGAAATTCTAAAAAAATCAGAAATAGGTACAAAAGGAATTGAAGAGCTACAATATATTGAAAAAATATTTTCTGAAATACCTTTAAAAACAGCTTTATTAGACTTAGATGTAACTCTAGCACGAGGATTAAATTACTATACAGGAGCAATTTTTGAGGTAATTCCTCCTAAAAATATTGATATGGGCTCTATTGGAGGTGGAGGTAGATACGACGATTTAACAGGAGTTTTTGGATTAGATGATATTAGTGGCATAGGAATTTCTTTTGGACTTGATAGAATTTATTTGGTATTAGAAGAATTAGGTCTTTTCCCTGAAAATATACATAAAAGTATAGATGTACTTTGTGTTAATTTCGGAGAAAAAGAAGCTTTACAGTCTATTAAATTACTGAAAAAAATGAGAGAATTGGGTCTGAAAGCAGAGCTCTACCCTGAAATAGCGAAAATGAAAAAGCAGATGAATTATGCCAATAAACGAAATATTCCTTTTGTAGTTATAATTGGAGAGTCAGAACTGAAAGAAAAAACTTTTATTTTAAAAAATATGCAAACAGGCGATCAGCAAGAATACCCAATCAATCAATTAAATAAAAATATTTTTATATAAACTAACAAAACTAATTTTATACTATTATCGTGAAAAAGAAATTATCAATTTTATTGCCAGCATTGCTTCTGCTTTGTACGCCGTGCGACATTGTTGCACAGAAAAGTGGGTGGCTTAAGAGAAAGAAAGAAGCAAAAGAAAACACTAAAAAACCTCAAGGTTATGAGGCTCTTATAAAAAACTCTAAGATAGATAAAGGGCTTTTTTCTGTACATAAAGTGAAAGACAAATATTATTACGAGATTCCTGATTCTTTACTAGGTAAAGAGATGCTGATGGTTACTCGAATTTCCAAAACAGCAAAAAATATTGGTTTTGGAGGACAAGAGATAAATAAAGAAGTCTTACGTTGGGAAAAAAAAGACAAGAAAATATTGTTACGAATGGTGTCCCACAGTATAGTTGCCTCTGACAGCTTACCTATTCATGAAGCAGTGGTTAATTCAAATGTAGAACCCATTTTAATGAGTTTTGATATAAAGGCACGTAATAAAGAATCTCTTTCTTCAGTTATTGAGGTAAATGCTCTTTTTGAAAGTGATACAAAACCTTTCGGACTTACGAAGCTTCAACGAAAGAATTATAAAATAGCAGGAATTGATCCGAAACGAACATATATTGAAAAAATAAAAAGTTTTCCTGAAAATATAGAAGTACGCAGTATAAAAACATATAATGCAGGTAATGCTCCTTCTAATGCAGTGACAGATGCAATTACTGTGGAAATCAGTAATTCTATGATTTTATTACCTAAAAATCCAATGAAAAGACGCTATTTTGATGAACGTGTTGGTTGGTTCACTACTTCTCAAGTGGATTACGGTTTACCAGCCCACCGCACTAAAACAGTAGAATATTTAGACCGTTGGAGGTTAGAAGTAAAAGACGAAGACATAGAAAAGTTTAAACGAGGAGAGCTTGTAGAGCCTAAAAAACAAATTGTATACTATATTGATAGAGCAACTCCCAAAGAATGGATTCCATATATAAAAAAAGGAATAGAGGATTGGCAAGTAGCTTTTGAGCATGCAGGTTTTAAAAATGCTATAATAGCGAAAGACCCTCCAACTCCAGAAGAGGATCCAGATTGGGATCCAGATGACATGCGTTATACCGTTGTACGATATTTTGCTTCACCTATACCTAACGCACAAGGTCCTCATATTAGCGATCCTCGAACAGGTGAAATACTTAATGGAAGCATCTATTGGTACCATAATGTAATGCAATTATTGCGCAATTGGTCTTTTATACAAACGGCTGCGGTTAATCCAGAGGTGCAAAAATCTCATTATAAAAATGAAGTAATGGGTGAATTAATACGTTTTGTATCGTCACATGAAGTGGGGCATACATTAGGGTTGCCCCATAATATGGGAAGCAGCTTTGCTTATCCTGTTGATTCATTGCGTTCTGAAGCTTTTACAAAAAAATATGCGACAGCTCCTTCTATTATGGATTATGCTCGTTTAAATTATGTGGCACAGCCAGAAGACAAAGTAACATCCTTATATCCAAAAGTTGGAATTTATGACAAATATGCTATATCATGGGGTTATCGTCCAATTTTAGAGGTATCTGCCAAAGATGAGAAAGCTATTTTAGATAAGTGGATTTTAGCTCATGAAGGCGACCCTCTATATCGTTTTGGCCATCAGCAAGTAGGACATATTGTTGACCCTAGTTCGCAAACAGAAGATTTAGGAAATGATGCTATGAAGGCAAGTTCTTACGGAATAGCTAACCTAAAGCGAATTATTCCAAACTTAATTAAATGGACAACTCAAGACGGAGAAACATATGATGATTTAAAAGAATTATATGAGGAGGTTTTGAATCAATATAGACGTTATGTTGGACATGTAACAGCAAATGTTGGAGGTGTTTATGAAAACTATAAAAAAGCAGGACAAAAAGGTAACGTATACACGCATGTTCCTAAAGATATTCAGAAAAGAGCAGTTGAGTTTATAAATAAAGAATTATTTCCTACTCCAAATTGGGTTATAGACACAAACATTATAAATAAGATAGAATATGCAGGCACTATTGAACGTATAAAAAGTTTACAAAGTAGAGGGTTAGCAGAATTGTTAAATGTAGCCAGGTTACATAGAGTTATTGAAAACGAAGCTATTAATGGAAAGTCTGCTTATGCAATTAATGAATTGATGGATGATATCAGAAAAGGAGTGTGGAGTGAATTGTACTCTGGACAAAAAACTGATGTTTATCGTCGAAACTTACAACGTACACATGTTGAAATATTAGGGAAATTATTATTGGAGAAAAAAAGCTTGCCTAAATTACCTTATTCAAGCAGATATTTTAAAGAAACAAAAGCAAACTCTAATATGTCTGATATTAAAGCAACAGTGCGAGCAGAACTATCTAAGATTAGATCTATGTCAAAATCTGCAGTTTCTTCGGATGAAATGACAAAAAATCATCTAAAAGATATTGTTGCACGAATAGATTCTCTTTTTGAAAAATAATGAATATCAAAAAAGTGTAGTAATTTTATACTACACTTTTTTTAATACTTGTATAAATAACTGATTATAAAAAAACTTTATATCTTTGTCCGTTAATTAAAAAATTTAATATTATGAGAGGCTTTTTATATTCGATATTATTAATATCACTTTTAGTTGGTTGTAAGCAAAAAAACGAGAATTCTGTAGCACAAGAAGAAAGCTGTGGAAAGAAAGAAAAGTGTTGTAAAACACAAAATAAATCATTGGAAAACGAAAATAATAATGATATAATATTAGCTGAAAACCTTCAAACAAAAACGTTTACTGTTGAAGGAATGGTTTGTGCTGTAGGATGCGCTAAAGTAATTCAAAAAGAATTAGCTCAATTAAAGGGAGTAAAAGATGCAAAAGTAGACTTTGATTCTAAAAAAGCCACTGTATCATACGATAAGACAAGGTTAAATCCTGAAAAGTTAAAAGAAACGGTCGAAAAACTATTAGGAGGAGATATATACACCGTGGTCGGTTTACAATAATAAAAAAAGGCTCTGATAATATTATCAGAGCCTTTTTTTATTATAAAGGAGTGCCTTCTTTTGTTTTAAAACGGTATTCTAAATATGAGTAGGCATCTCTTGGCATAATTTCTATCCAACGTTTGTATTTAAAAAACCATTTCATACGGATAGATGGAAATCCGTTAGTTAGGTATGCAGTTATAAACGGATGGGCATTTATTACAATACGCCCTTTATAACTATTTTCTTTAATAAGACTGTCAAGTTCTGATTTTATTTTATCAATCAAAACAATAGGAGCTTCTATTTCTCCTTCTTTACTTGGATTTTCTTCGCGGGTTTTGATGTTAAGTTCCGGGCGCACTCTTTGTCGAGTGATTTGAATAAGCCCGAATTTACTTGGAGGTAAAATTTTGTGCTTAGCACGATCTTCTTCCATTTCACTACGAAGGTGGTCGAAAAGTGTCTTTCTATTTTCGTGGTTCGACATGTCTATAAAGTCAACCACAATAATACCTCCCATATCACGTAGTCTTAATTGTCGTGCAATTTCGGTAGCAGCAATGAGGTTTACCGATAAAGCTGTTGCTTCTTGAGTTTTTGCTTTGTTGGAATGATTTCCGCTATTCACATCGATTACATGCAATGCTTCGGTATGTTCAATAACCAAATAAGCTCCTTTACTCATTGAAACGGTTCTTCCAAAGGCTGTTTTTATTTGTCTTTCTATATTAAATTTTTCAAAAATAGGAATGGACGATTGATATAGTTTTACAATATTGTCTTTATTAGGGGCAATTTCGTGTACATATTTTGTGATTTGTTCATATAGACCTTCATCATCAACATGTATTCCTGTAAAAGAGTCGTTAAACATATCTCGAAGAATCGCACCTGTACGATTCACTTCACTCAATACTTTCGAAGGGAAAACAGCTTTGTGAATTTTTTTACACATCAAAATCCAGCGACTGAATAAGTTTTGTAAATCTTTGTCTAGTTCCGCTACTTTTTTGCCTTCTGCGTTGGTTCTTACAATAACTCCAAAACCCTTAGGCTTTATGCTTTGTAATAGCCTTTGAAGCCTTTCTTTTTCGGTTTTATTTTCAATTTTTTGAGAGATGGAAATTCTATCAGAGAAAGGAACTAAAACTAAATACCGTCCTGCAATAGATAATTCTGAGCTAACACGAGGGCCTTTCGTAGAGATAGGTTCTTTTACGATTTGCACTAAAATAGGTTGGTTAGCTTTTAGTATTTCAGTAATACTACCATCTTTATTAATGTCAGGTTCTATTGGAAAATCTTTTAAAGAAAAGTCTTTTAGCTTTCCTGAGCTTACACTTTTTACGAATTTTAATAAAGTGGTTAGTTGTTGTCCTAAATCGTGATAATGTAGAAAGGCATCTTTTTCATGTCCAACATTTACGAAAGCAGCATTTAACCCTTGTACGGGCTTACGTATTTTTGCTAACATAATATCACCAACACCAACATCATTAGAGTCTTCTTCTTTATGTAGTTCTATAAGTTTTCCATCTTTTAGTAAGGCAAAATCAACATCAGAGGAACCAGAACGAATAATTAATTCTTTATTCACTGTGTGGATTTTTTAGGTTTGTTTTAAACAAACAATTAAACAAAAGATTCAATATCCTTGAACTAATTGTCTATAATTATTATTATAGAACAAATAGTACTGGAGTGTTATTTCAATGAACGTTTTTATAAAAAAGAAAAAGTAGTGTTATGACACTACTTTTTCTTTTTGTGTCGATTAGCTCTCGCTCTTTTTTTGCGCTTATGATTCGCTACCTTATGTCTTTTTCTTTTTTTTCCGCTAGGCATAATTTTATTGTATTTATATGATTATTTAACTTTAACTTTTGATTTAACTCCTTCTACAAATATTTTCGCAGGTTTAAATGCAGGGATATTGTGAGCAGGAATTTTTATTGTTGTGTTTTTAGAAATATTTCTACCAGTTTTTTCTGCTCGTGTTTTAATGATAAAACTTCCGAATCCTCTCAAGTATACTCCATCTCCACTCTCTAATGAGGTTTTTACTTCCTCCATAAAACTCTCAACAGTAGTCTGGACGTCATTTTTATCAAGACCTAACTTATCAGAGATTTTTGATACGATTTCTGCTTTTGTCATTTTTATATAAGTGTTTAATATGTTGATTTTTTGGGTTGCAAATATAGTAATTTATTAATGAAATGACAGTCTTAATCCATTAAATTTTAGCGAAATAGCTTTTTCTTTTTTTATTGTTATTAATTTCGTTTTTTTTTATAAATAATGCACTTGATATATCTCAATTAAATAAACATTCAAACATTTGATATACAAGCAATTATTTGATTTATAAATAATTAATCATTGTAAAACATTGAAAGATAAGATTTATGTTTCAATAAAATGAACTTAAATACTAGGTTTTAATTATTGATGATTTGTTTTTTTAATTCTAAACTTGTGTTATCATATACAATTTTAAAACAAATAAGCTTTATTTAAGCATTAACTGTAAAGAGATACATAATCTTGAAGAATGTGTAACGTTCTTATTTTTAGAAGAATTCTATTTGAATGTTAAATTTAGTACAGAAAATATTATTATACCAAAAGGGTTTGTGAAATACAAAAAAAAACACTTAAATTAGATGAGAATTTCTAAAATTATAGAATAGAAGTGCAGTTCTTAAAATCATGTAACTCTTAACTTTTTCGTAACATTTAAAACTCCAATATATTACATATTTGCATTGTCTTAAAAAAAACACTAACATTTTAATACATAAAAAAATGAAAAAACTTTTATTGAGTTTATTATTAACATTAATAGCTTTAGAAAGCTATTCACAAGGTATTGTGACAGGAGTTGTTTTTGATAAAGAGGCTAATATGCCACTTCCTGGAGCAAATATTCTTGTAAAAGGAACATTAGACGGAGAATCAACAGATTTTGATGGTAACTTTTCTGTGAATGTTTCTTCAAATACAGGAATTCTAATAGTTTCGTATATGGGTTTTATGTCAAAAGAAGTTCAATACACTCTTGTAGATGGGAAAGCAAATACAAAGGTTTTTTTAGAGCCTGATGCAGAAACTTTAGATGAAATTGTTGTTGTTGGAAAGGGAATTGTTGATTTAGTTCGAGATAGACAAACACCAATAGCGGCATCAACTATTAAGGCAGTTGAAATTCGAGAAAAAATAGGGGCGGGCGATGTTACACAAACATTAGTCAACACACCATCCGTTTATGTGTCTTCACAATCAGGTGGGTTTGGTGAATCATCCATGAAAGTTCGTGGTTTTAACCAAGATAACACTGCTTATTTACTAAATGGACAACCTGTTAATGGAATGGAAGATGGTAAAATATATTGGTCAAATTTTAGTGGAATGAGCGATATTGCTAATGTTATTCAAATCCAACGTGGATTAGGGTCTTCAAAGTTAGCCATTTCATCAGTAGGAGGAACAGTTAATTTTGTAACGAATTCAACTGATTCAAAAGAAGGTGGCTTTATTTCAGGTTCAATTGCGAATGATCAATATTATAAATCGACTGTTGCATACAATACAGGGATTTCTAAAAGTGGTTGGGGAGCAAGTATTTTGTTTACACACTGGCAAGGAGATGGGTATGTAGATGGTACTCAAGGGCAAGGTCAAACGTATTTTCTTTCTTTAGGATATAAACCTAACGATATTCATAATTTTAATTTTTTAATTACAGGTGCACCTCAATGGCACAACCAAAGTTTTACAGATAAATTAGATGCTTATATAAAATACGGAAAGCGCTATAATGGTAATTGGGGATTGTTAAAAGGAGATTTTTTGACTGAAAGAAAAAACTTTTATCACAAACCAATAGCAAATTTTAATTGGGATTATAAAATTTCTGATAACTCTAGCTTGTCTACTGTTTTATATGCTTCTTGGGGGCGTGGAGGAGGAACAGGTCCTATAGGTAAAAAGATTGAAACTAAAGAGGGACTTATTGATTGGGATGAAATTGTTGCAGAAAATAAAATATCAGGAGCTTCAAAATATATTTTACGTTCAAGTGTAAATAATCATTCTTGGTATGGAATTGTAAGTAATTTTGGTACTAAGTTGGCTGAAAATTTAGATTTTAATGCAGGAGTTGATATGCGAACATATTATGGAGAACATTTCAGACAAGTGAATAATTTATTAGGGTCAAGTTATTATTTAGACAAAAAGAATATAAACAATCCAAATAATAAAGTTTCTTCAGTGTATGGAACAAATCCTTGGAAAATTCTCTTTAATCATACAAAAAAGGATGAGAAAATAGAATATGATAGCTCAGAACGAATTAGTTATATGGGTGCTTTTTCTCAATTGGAATACAAAGTAGATAATTTTAGCACTTTCTTCCAAGGAGCCATCTCAAACCAATCACATGTTCGTTGGGATAGCTTTAATTACACACCTGAAAAAGAAAAATCTGAAAAGGTCAATAATATAGGTTATAATGTTAAAGGAGGTTTTTCGTATAAGTTCTTAGATAAACACACAGTTTTTGGTAATGCAGGTTATTATTCTCGTCAGCCTTATCACGATAATATTTTCTTAAATCATAGAAATGATATTAATCCATTAACAAAAAATGAAAAAATATTAGGATTAGAGTTAGGGTATAAGTTTGTTTCAGCATACTTTTCGGCTTCTTTAAATGCTTATAGAACGTCTTGGAAAGATCGTGTTACTACGTCGTCTAGATTAGATAGCAACGATAAATTAGTGTATACAACAAATCAAGGAGTAGAACAATTGCATTCAGGAGTAGAGCTTGATGTTACAACCAAACCTTTCCAAAATTTTGAATTAAAAGGATTTGCCTCTATAGGTGATTGGGAGTTTGGAGGTGATATTTTTGTTGTGGAACGCGATGAAGAACGAAATGAAATAAGCAAAGGTGTTGTAGAAGTAGATGGATTGAAAGTAGGAGGAGCTGCACAAACAACCCTTGGGTTAGGTGCTAAGTATATGTTTTTTGAAAAATTTACAATTGATGCAGATTGGAGATATTATGATGATTTATTTGCAGCGGTTAACCTTAGTCCAGATAAGAAATCCTTTTCAGGAGTTCGTCAAAACCTAAGCTTGCCATCATACAACCTTTTTGATGCAGGAATTGGTTATAAATTACCTCTAGACTATAACGATAAAGCAAATATTACTTTCCGTTTTAATGTAAATAATGTTTTGAATACATCATATATATCTGATCTTAACACAAGTATTATCGCTACTAAAGATAGTAGTACTTATAAAGGAATTGATGTAACAAATAGAGGGAATTTTGGGCTTGGACGTACTTGGAGTTTTTCAGTTCGTTATAACTTTTAAAAAAGATATTTATAACAAAAGCCACATTTTATGTGGCTTTTGTTATTTTTATTAATAATATTTATTTATAAAATCATTGAGTAATAAGTAGATTAATGTTGATATAACAATAGTAAAAACTATATAATCAATGTATTAATCAAGTTTTTCCGCAAGTAAACAAAACGCTTTTTTTGCATTTTGGTTTTCATATATAATTTGATAAACAGTTTCTAAAATAGGAAAATCAAATTTTTTTGAATGAGTTTTATAAGCACCCTTCACAGCATAATACCCTTCAGCAATCATATTCATTTTCATAATAGCACTTTTTACAGTGTGTCCTTCGCCAATCATATTCCCAAACATGCGATTTCGACTAAAAGTAGAGTACGAAGTTACTAGTAAATCACCAAGAAAAACAGAATCATTGATATTCCGCGTTGTTTTATAAATCCGTTCAATATAGCGCTGCATTTCTCGTATGGCATTACTCATTAGCACACTTTGAAAATTATCACCATATCCAAGTCCATGAGCTATTCCAGCAGCAATGGCATAAATATTTTTTAGCATAGCGGCATATTCTACACCAACAATATCGTTACTAAGTTTGGTTTTTATATGATGGTTAGCCAACGCCTTGCTCATAAAATAAGCTTTTTCTTGGTTTGTACAAGCAATAGTTAGATATGAAAGTTTTTCTAAAGCAACTTCTTCAGCATGGCAAGGCCCTGCAATAACTCCAATATTTTCCCATGAAATATGAAGGTTTTTATGTAAATGTTCACCAACAATTAATCCACTTTCAGGAATAATGCCTTTTATTGCTGTAAAAATGATTTTTTTTGAAAGCGATGAGGTTAATTTTTGGAGCTCTGAATATAAAAAGGCGGAAGGCACTACAAGAATCACATAATCAGCATAATCTATTGCTTGATTAATGTTGTTGGTTAAGATTAATTTTTTGGGTCAAATATTACATCACTCAAGTAATTCGGGTTGTAACCGCTTTTTTTGATATGTGAAATTGCAGATTCATCTCGCATATACCAACAAACCTCTGAAAAATTATTAGTGAGTAGCTTTGTAATGGCAGTGGCCCAACTACCACCTCCAATAACGGAAAAATTATATTTTTTGTTCACAATATAAAATTTTAGCTAATATATGAAGAATTACCCATTTTCGTCATAAAACTAGTAGAGAGTACTCTATTCGGGAAATATAAGTTTTAGTTGAATATACTTTTTTGTTCGTGTTTTTGGAGGATTGGGTTGGTTGTTAAGGTTTGAAAGTGAAATTCCTAAAAGTCTGACCGAATTTGCCATAGGGTATTGATACAGTAATTCTTTTGTATGTTTTAAAAGAAGTTTCTTTTCAGAAATATAATTAGAAAGGGTTTTAGCTCGAGTTTGAACAGTAAAGTCACTATACTTTATTTTTAAGGTAATTGTTTTTCCTGAAACACCTGATTTTTGTAGTCTATATTGAAGTTCTTCTGCAATACTTTCTAAGTGTTCTTCCATATAAATTTCACTAGTAATATTATCTAAAAAAGTACGTTCTGTTCCTAATGATTTTGGTGTTCTGTAAGGAGTTACAGGGCTTGGGTCAATTCCTCTAGCCAATTGATAATAAAGAATTCCACTGCTTTTAAAGTGAGTTTCTAAGAAATCTAATGTTTTACTTCGTAAATCTTTACCGGTAAAAATACCTTGAAGATACATTTTATGTGCTGTTACTTTCCCAATGCCATAAAATTTTTTTATATCCAAAATCTCTAAAAACCCCTCTATTTCGTTAGGAGAAACTGTTTTCTGTCCGTTAGGTTTATTAATGTCGCTTGCTATTTTAGCAATAAACTTATTGACAGAAATTCCAGCCGAAGATGTAAGTCCTGTTTTTTCGAAAATTTTTTGTCTTATTTCTTGGGCAATAAGAGTTGCTGATGAAATATTTTTTTTGTTCTGGGTTACATCTAAATATGCTTCATCTAATGATAAGGGTTCTACAAGGTCGGTATATTCATGAAATATAGCATGTATCTGCGTTGAAATTTCTTCATATCGTTTAAAACGAGCATCAACAAAAATTAAATCCGGACACAATCTTTTTGCTTTTAAGCTACTTATTCCACTGCGAACTCCAAAAATACGAGCCTCATAACTAGCGGCAGCTATAACACCTCGTTTTAACTCACTACCAACAACTAAGGGTTTTCCTCTCAATTCAGGAAAATCAAGCTGCTCTACAGAAGCATAAAAAGCATCCATGTCAATATGAATTATTTTACGTTGCAAATACTGGGGTTTTATTCTAAAAACAAAGATAATTAGAAGAGAAAAAACAAACTACTTTTATTCTTATAAAAACCTTTAAGAGTTAGGTTAATAAATGAAGCTTTAAAAAAATGTTTTTTAGTTTTTACTTCTTACATACTTTTATTATTTGTCAGAATTTGTTATTTTCGCCCACTAATACTAAAAATCAGTTATAACGAGATGGCTATTCTTCAAAAAATTAGAAATCGTACGGCATTCCTTATTGTCATTATTGGGCTTGCTATTTTTGCTTTTGTTATTTCCGACCTAATAGGTTCAGGGCAATTTAGTTATTCGCAAGTAACAAATGTTGGGAAGGTAAATGGAGAGGAAATTTCTTTTAAAGAATTTAATAATAACGTTGATATGATAAAATTAAATGCGGGGAGAGATGCAACGTTAATGCAAGTGGTAGACTATGCTTGGAATCAGGAGGTTAAAAACATTATTTTACAACAACAACTTGAAGAGTTAGGATTACATATAGGTAAAGATCATTTATTGTCGTTTTTGTCTAAAGATAGAAACATTCTTGCAGATTCAACAAACACTAATGAGTACGGTGTTTTTGACCCGAACAAGTATATAAGTAAAATAGAAACATTGAAGTCAATAAATCCTGAGGCTTACGAAGGATGGAAGAAGCAAGAACAGTTAATTTTAGAAAATATAGGCGCAGAAATATATTTTGATTTAATTCGATCAGGGTTAGGAACAACTGATGTTGAAGGAGAAATTGCTTATCATCAAGAAAATGATAAAGCAGATATTAAATATATCACATTGCCTTATAGTAGTATTTCTGACAACGCTATTACTGTTACTGACGACGAGATAAAATCATATATAAAAAGTCATGAAAAAGAATTCAAACAAGAAGCTAGCAGAAATATTCAATATGTAGCTATAAAAGAGGAAGCTTCAAATAAAGACAAAGAGGTTTTAAAACAAAAATTAAATTCACTTTTACAGCAACAAGTGATATTTAACTCGCAGACTAAAACCAATGATACTATTGATGGTTTTGCTAATACAAAAGATGTACAACTGTTTATTGATAAGAACTCTGATATTCCTTACGATTCTTTATATAAAGGAAAAGACCAATTACCTATTGCTTACGCTGATACCCTTTTTAACTTGCCTATAGGAGGAGTTTTTGGCACTTATGAAGATGGTGGTTATTACAAGATATCTCGTATGATGAATAAAAAACAAGATGGTTTGGCAAGAGCTAAACATATTCTTATAACTTACAAAAAAGAAGATCAGCCATCTACTTCAGGAAATACAGTTAGAACAAAAGAAGAAGCATTTGCAAAAGCAGAAGAAATATTAGCAGAGGTCAACAAAAACAAGTCTAACTTTTCAGAATTAGCAAAAAAGTATTCTGAAGATTTTAATACAGCGATAAACGGAGGTGACTTAGGGTTTTTCCAAAAAGGATTCTTAACAAAACCTTTTGAAGATTTTGTTTTTTCTAACGCTGTTGGCAGTATCGGAATTGTAGAAACAGATTTTGGATATCATATAATAGAAGTAACAGAAAAAAGTGCAGCGGTACAATTAGCAACATTAGCACGAAAAATAGAACCTTCTGAAGAAACAGTAAATGAACTATTTTCAAAAGCAACTAAATTTGAAATGGATGCTATAGCTGATGAAAAAAGTTTTGTAGAGATAGCAAAAAAATCTAACTGTCAGTATTAAAAGCTGAAAGAATAGGGGAGAATGAAGAAAATATAACTGGATTAGGTAATAATCGGAAAATTGTAAATTGGGCTTTTAATGAGGATACTGATGTAGGGAATATTAAACGATTTGATCTTCCTGAAGGAGGTGGGTATGTAATTGTACAGCTCACTAAGAAAACAAAAAAAGGAATAAGTTCTGTAGAAGATGCCTCTCCTTTAGTAAAACCTATACTTATTCGTGAGAAAAAAGCAAAAAAACTTTCTGAAAAGTTAAAAGGAAAAACGCTTGAAGAAATCGCTTCAAATAATAAAATAAAAGTAGAATCAGCTAGCGGAATTAGTATAAAAAATCCAACAGCTACAAATTTGATGATTGAGTCAAAGGCATTAGGAGCGATATTTGGATTAAAAAAAGGACAAATTTCTACACCAATCGATGGTGAAACAGGAGTATATGTAATTCAGTTAGAAAATGTACAGCCCGCTCCATCATTATCTAACTACAAAATGAATGTAAAAATATTGGATGATTTAAAAAAGAGAAATTATCAAGTAATATTTAATGATGCTTATAAACCCTTATTAGAATCGGCAGAGATAGATGATAATCGAAGTAAACTATATTAATTTATAGAATAAATATTACGATACTAAAAATCCCAAAAGTTAAAAAGCAAACTTTTGGGTTTTTTCCTTTTTAATAAATATGAAGAAATGAAAATTATATCGTATAACGTAAATGGGGTTCGTGCAGCGATGAACAAAGGACTTATTGATTGGTTACAGTCAACAAATCCAGATGTATTTTGTATGCAAGAAATAAAAGCTTTGGAAGAACAAATAGACGTTGAAGCTTTCAAAACACTTGGTTATAAATATCAATATTGGCATAGCGCTCAAAAAAAAGGATATAGTGGAGTTGCTATCCTTTCAAAAAAAAAGCCCGATTACGTTGAAGTTGGAAGTGGTATTTCGTATATGGATTCTGAGGGACGTGTTTTAAGAGCTGATTTTGGAGATATCTCTGTAATGAGTTTATATTTACCTTCAGGCACTAATATTGATCGATTAGAACATAAACTGATGTTTATGTCCGATTTTCAAGATTACATAAATGATTTAAAAAAAAGACGTCCAAATTTAATTATTTCAGGTGATTATAATATTTGTCACCAAGCAATAGACATTCACGATCCAATACGCAATGCCAAAGTATCAGGTTTTTTACCTATAGAACGAACATGGTTAGATAATTTTATAAAGAGTGGTTTTATTGATAGTTTTAGATACTTTAATTCTCAAGCACATCAATATTCATGGTGGAGTTATCGTGCTAATGCGAGAAATAATAATAAAGGATGGCGCATTGATTACAATTTAGTTTCCACTCCTCTTGAAAGAAAACTAAAAAGAGCCTTTATTTTAACCGAAGCCAAACATAGTGACCATTGTCCTGTCGGAGTAGAAATAAGCGATTAAATCAGCTTAAAAAGCCATATACACGTATTGATTTATAATTAATTAAGAAGGAATAATAATGAAAATAACCAAAAGTAATAGAAAATGGTTAGATGATTTACAATTGACACATCCATTGGTTATTGCGGGTCCTTGTAGCGCTGAAACAGAAAAACAAGTATTAAAAACAGCAAATGAGCTAAAAAACAGCGATGTATCATTTTTTAGGGCAGGAATTTGGAAACCAAGAACACGTCCTGGAATGTTTGAGGGTGTTGGAGCGTTAGGGCTTCCTTGGTTACAACGTGTGAAAGAAGAGACAGGATTAAAAATAGCGATTGAGGTTGCAAATAAAAATCATGTAAAATTAGCATTAAAACATGATATTGATATGCTTTGGATAGGCGCCCGATCAACAGTTAGTCCATTCATTGTTCAAGAAATTGCAGATGAATTGGAAGGAACCGATAAAATAGTACTGGTTAAAAACCCAATAAATCCAGATGTATCTTTATGGATAGGCGCTTTGGAGCGATTGTATCGTGCTGGAATTAAAAATTTGGGAGCTATTCATAGAGGTTTTTCAATATACAAAAACACAAAATATCGTAATATTCCTGAATGGCAATTAGTAATTGAATTACAAAATAAATTTCCTGAGCTTCCTTTAATTTGCGATCCTTCACATATCACCGGAAACCGAGATATGATTTTTGATGTATCACAAACAGCGTTAGATTTAAATTTTGAAGGTTTGATGGTTGAAACTCACATTAATCCAAAACAAGCTTGGAGCGATGCAGCACAACAAATAACTCCAAAAAAAATGCTTCAAATCATGAAAGATTTGCGAATTCCTAAAGAAACAGCTTTTGAAGGAGATTATTTAAATAAGCTGCATAGTTTTCGTTCATGTATTGATGATATTGATGATCAAATCATTGATTTAATCAAAAAAAGAATGGGCTTTTCTGATAAAATAGGGATGTTAAAAAAAGAGAAAAATGTTGCTATTTTACAAAGTAATCGCTGGCATATTATTCTTGAGAGGATGATTTTAGAAGGAAAAAAACGGGGTTTAAGTGAAGAGTTTATTTCCAAACTCTATAAAGAGATTCACCAAGAATCAATAAACCGACAAGAAATAATTATAAATGAATAATTTTAGTATCATCTTATATGTAAAGCAATAAAAAAACGGATTAAGAATATTCTTAATCCGTTTTTTTTAATTATAACTTTAAATTACATCATTCCTGGCATTCCACCACCCATTGGAGGCATTCCAGCACTTGGGTTTTCTTCTTTAATATCGACTAAAGCACACTCTGTAGTTAATATCATTCCTGATACAGAGGCAGCGTTCTCTAGTGCAATACGGGTAACTTTTTTAGGGTCAATAATTCCTGCAGTTAACATATCAACATATTCATCTGTCTTGGCATTATAACCAAAGTTTCCTTCACCATCAGCTACTTTAGCTACTATAACAGATCCTTCTAATCCTGCATTTTCAACAATTGTTCTTAGAGGTTCTTCTATGGCGCGAGCAATGATTTGAATACCTGTTTTTTCGTCGGCATTACTAGGTTTTAATTCATTAAGGGCAGATTTAGCTCTTAATAAAGCAACCCCACCACCAGCAATAATACCTTCTTCAACAGCTGCTCTTGTAGCATGTAGAGCATCGTCAACACGATCTTTTTTCTCTTTCATTTCTACTTCAGATGCTGCACCTACGTATAATACAGCAACCCCACCAGCTAATTTAGCTAGGCGCTCTTGTAGCTTTTCTTTGTCGTAATCAGAAGTAGTAGTTTCAATTTGGCTTTAATTTGGTTTACTCTACCTTTTATTAATTCAGCATCGCCCGAACCGTTTACAATTGTAGTATTGTCTTTATCAATAGACACTTTTTCAGCAGTTCCTAACATTTCTATAGTAGCATTTTCTAGAGTATAGCCACTTTCTTCAGAAATTACAGTTCCTCCTGTGAGGATTGCGATATCTTCTAGCATAGCTTTTCTTCTATCACCAAATCCAGGTGCTTTTACAGCAGCAATTTTTAGTGCACCTCTTAATTTGTTTACAACTAAAGTAGAAAGCGCTTCACCATCAACATCTTCCGCAATAATTAATAAAGGTTTGCTAGATTGTGCCACAGGCTCTAAAACAGGAAGTAGCTCCTTTAATGAAGATATTTTTTTATCGTATAGTAATATGTAAGGACTATCGAACTCTGTCTGCATTTTTTCAGCATCAGTTACGAAGTATGGAGATAAATAACCTCTGTCAAACTGCATTCCTTCAACTACATCTACATAAGTATCTGTACCCTTAGCTTCTTCTACAGTAGTAACACCTTCTTTTCCAACTTTTTCGAAAGCTTCAGCTATTAATTCTCCTATAAGTTCATCATTATTTCCGGAAACTGTAGCTACTTGTTTTATTTTTTCGATAGTAGAACCTACCTCTTGAGTTTGTTTTTCTAGGTGGCTGATTACAGCCTCTACAGCTCTATCTATACCACGTTTTAAATCCATAGGGTTTGCGCCAGCAGCAACGTTTTTTAAGCCTTCTTTTACGATGGCTTGCGCTAACACTGTTGCTGTGGTAGTTCCATCACCAGCTAAGTCGTTTGTTTTAGAAGCTACTTCTTTTACCATTTGCGCCCCCATGTTTTCTAAGCTGTCTTCTAATTCAACTTCTTTAGCAACAGTTACGCCATCTTTGGTTATATGTGGAGAACCAAATGATTTAGAAATAATTACATTGCGTCCTTTAGGTCCCAAAGTTACTTTTACTGCGTTTGCCAATTTATCTACGCCACGCTTTAAACCATCACGTGCTTCGATGTCGAATTTGATATCTTTTGCCATAATTGTCTTTTTAATTTTTTATTGATGAATGTTTTTTAGATAATTGCTAAGATGTCATCTTCTTTCATGATAAGATAATCTTTGCCTTCGTATTTTAGTTCATTTCCAGCATATTTACCGTACAATACAGTATCGCCAACTTTCACAGTTAAGGGTTCGTCTTTTTTTCCACTCCCTACAGCTGCCACTATTCCTTTTTGAGGTTTTTCTTTTGCTGTATCAGGAATAATAATACCTGAAGCAGTTTTTGTTTCTGCTGCAGCGGGCTCTACAATTACCCTATCTGCAAGTGGTTTAATGTTTAATGCCATAGTTTAAAGTTTAATTTAAATTCGTAATTACTTTGTGTTTGTATGACACAAAGTATGCCAATGTATTAGTTGCTGACAATATAAAGAAAAAAGCGCCAACTTGTCATATAAAAGTTGGCGCTTTTTTCTTTATATTACTAGAGAATTTATTTATTTATTGTTTTGTCTTTTGGCGTTTCTTCTAAAGGGTTTATTGGTGTTGTTTTTTCAGTTTTTGTGTCGTCAATTAGAATTGCTTCATTTTCACTTTCGCTAAGTAAAGTGTTCGATGTTATAATAAGCACAGCTAAAAGAAGTGCAAAAATCCAAGTACTTTTTTCTAAAAAGTTACCTGTTTTTTGGACACCACCAACTACTTGTGTACTTCCGCCAAAGGTAGATGAGAGTCCGCCCCCTTTTGGGTTTTGAACTAGAATTACTAACATAAGTAAAAAGCACACTATTATTGTAAGAATAACTAAAAAGATATTAAATGTTGTCATTTTTTATAAGTTGTTTTGTTGTAATTTTCTGATTTCCTTAATTTGACTGGCAAAGTAACTACTTTTTTCTGGATTTTTCAAAATTAATATGTCATAAGCTTGAATTGCTTGTTTATATTTTTTTTGTTTAACATAAACTTGGGCTAAAGTTTCGGTCATAAGCTGTTGTTTATTAGGCTTAATTTCTTTTGCTAAATTTATATTTGATTCGTAATTTTTAGAGGGTTCAATTTTTGGTGTATTTTCTAAAAAGCGATCAATAAGCTTAAACTTTTCAGATACTTTGTCGTTATTTTTTTCAGAAAGTATTTTTTCTTTTTTCTTTTTTTTAGAAGTGTGTTTAGGCGTTTTTTTAAGCCATTGTAAAAATGAAAAAGAGGATTTTTCTATAGATAAAGCGTTGGATTCATTGACTTCTTTGATGTTTTCAATACTTTTAGTGTTTCCATCCTCTTCGGTGTTTTCAACCTTTTTAAGGTTTTCACTTTCTTCAACCTCTTCAAAAGAAATTAGTTCAATTTTTGTTGCAGGTTCCTCATCATTTTTAAAAGCACTTTCCTCATTAGGTTTTTCGGGTACATAAAGCTTTAAAGGAGGTATAAAAGAATCTTTAGGAAATGTTTCTATGTTTTTTATTTGCAAATCAATTCTTGCAGCAGGTAGTAGCTTAATCTCTTCCTCAGGCTGTTCGAAAATATTTTTTGAATGAATAAGGTCAAATAAAGCAGTACGATTACAAATATGTACAGCCGTTATTTTTAGTGCTTTATGATATTTATAACTCTCTGTTGAGTGTAATATTTTTAATTGGATTGCACGAGCTGCTTGAAAGTATGGATATTCCTGCACAATATAATCTACTTCTTTTATTTGTTCAGAAGTTATTGTGTTAGCTTTTTTTTAATATGTTAGCAAACTCTTTAGATTTCATTTTACCAATCTGCTAATGATGCATTAAAAATATCTTGTGTAATACGTTCAAAAATCTCTGGAAAAGCGACTGATTTCACAGTACTTAATTGGCTTGCGGCAGGATAGTCGTAATAGAAAGAAAATCGCCTTTCAAAGTCTTTATTTTCTTCCTTATTATTTGTAAAACGTACATTTACCCCTATTGAAAGACGGTTTTGCGCTGCAGTTTGATTAGCAGTTGCTGTCATTGGATAAATAGAAAATTCTACAATTTCTCCTTCATAAACCAAATCACCATTTCGATCAGTGAGTGATAGGTTTGTTTGATTATTAATTAAATCTTGTAGTGCGATAGTAAATTCGCGATCTAATCCTGGTTCAATTAAAGGGGCATCATTACGGAAAAAATTTACTTGAAAAGTTTCAGCATTTCCTACGCTACCTCCGGTGAAATTATAATATTTACAGCCAGTTAGTAAAGGAAAGAGTAACAAAAAAAAGAGTTTTTTCATTTGATGAATGTTTTTTAAAGACTACGATGCCAATAGCTTACAAAAGTAAGCAAAAAATATTTATGTAGTTTTAAAGATGCTTTTAATCTATATATCCAAATTGAATTGTTTTATTTTTCTATAGAGCGTTCGTTCAGATATTCCTAATTCTTTGGCAGCTTCTTTACGTTTACCGTCGTTACGTTCTAAAGCCTTAATGATAAGTTCTCGTTCTTTGTCTTGTAGTGAAAGTATTTCTTCTTCTTCTTCTTCTTATGTCTTCTGCATAATCATAGTTGATATCTTTTTTAGAATCATGAATTGAATTTATAGGTTTATTTGGGGTAACAATAGCAAGAGATTGCGATTTTTCTGTTTGTGATGTATTGTCATCGCCATAGATTTTGTGAATAAGTGATTTGTTTTCTTCTTGAACTTTTTGAGAATTGCCGTGTTGCATAAGTTCTAAAGTCAGTTTTTTTAAATCGTTCAAATCATTTTTCATATCAAAAAGAACCTTGTAAAGAATTTCACGTTCATTACTAAAGTCATTCTCATTATGCGATTGCTTGATTAAGGCAGGAAGCATTGTATTTTCATTCGGAAGATACGAGGCTAGTACCTCAGCTGAAATTTCTCGATGCTGTTCCAATACAGAAATTTGTTCAGTGATATTTCGTAATTGACGAATATTACCATTCCATCGATAGTTTAATAAAACCTGTATACTACTTTTATTGAGTTTAATAGGAGGCATTTTGTACTTTTCTGCAAAATCAGATGCGAACTTTCTAAAGAGTAAATGAATATCATCTTTACGTTCTCTAAGAGGAGGTAAGTGAACTTCTACGGTATTTAGTCGATAATATAGGTCTTCACGGAAGCGTTCTTTTTTTATGGCTTCGAACATATTTAAATTAGTAGCAGCTACAATACGCACATCAGTTTTTTGCACAGTTGATGACCCAACTTTTATAAACTCACCGTTTTCGAGTATGCGTAACAGACGCACTTGCGTGGTAAGAGGTAGTTCACCTACTTCATCAAGAAAAATAGTTCCTCCGTTAGCTTCTTCAAAGTAACCACTTCGTGATGTAGTTGCTCCTGTAAAGGCCCCTTTTTCATGCCCAAAAAGCTCTGAATCAATAGTTCCTTCAGGGATAGCCCCGCAATTTACAGCAATATATTTACCGTGTTTTCGATGCGATAGGGAATGGATAACCTTAGGAATAAACTCTTTCCCCACACCGCTTTCACCGGTAACCAAAATGGAAATATCGGTTGGAGAAACTTGTACAGCTTTCTCGATTGCAAGATTGAGTTTATGGTTGTTTCCAATAATTCCGAAACGTTGTTTTATTGCCTGAATATTGTCCATAAATATTATTGTTTTGAATTGAAACAAAGCTGTGTAAAAATACAATTTTTACACAACGAAAATATATATTATACTTCTATAAGAAATAAAAACCAATGTATTGATAAATATATTTTTAAGAGAATTTATCTCGGAAATTATATCCAGAGGGCTCTTGGAAAATACGTAAGTTAAATGTTGGTATAATGGCAAAAATATGATCAAAAATATCTGATTGAATTTGTTCGTAAACACTCCATTTTTTTTCTTTTGAAAATATATAAATTTCAATAGGAACACCTTTTTCGGTAGATTGTAATTGTCTAATAATAAAGGGCATATCTAGGTTAATAACTCCTGATGCACGTAGGTAGTTTTCGATATATTTCCGAAATACTCCAATATTAGTTAAACGACGTTGGTTGACGTATTCGGTTTCCTTGGCATTAGTTTCGGTTATGCATGCTATTTTTTCATCCATATACTCTCTAATAAGGCGTATATTTCGAAAGGTATTTATTTCTTCTTCTGATAGAAAGTGGATGGATTCCATATCAACATTCACGTGTCGCTTTATACGTCGTCCGTCCGATTGTTCCATTCCCTTCCAGTTTGTAAAAGATTCGGAGGTAAGTTTATAAGTGGGAATTGTAGTGATAGTTTTATCCCAGTTTTGCACTTTTACCGTTGTAAGTCCTATATCGACAACATTTCCATCAGCACCATCTTTGAGAAGTACAATCCAATCTCCTATAGAAACCATTTTGTTTGCAGAAAGTTGAATCCCTGCAATGAATCCCATAATCATATCTTTATAAACAATTAATATGATGGCAACCATAGCTCCTAATCCAGCAAGAATATCCATAAAATTCTTGTTTGCAAAAATGGATATAATAGCAATAATTCCTAATGAAAAGATAATGACTTTTGATAACTGAATATATATTTTTATTGTAGAAGCCATGCTTTTAACACGACCATAAATTTCATCAATAACGTTTAAAAGTGCATTAATAACAATTAGGAAAATAATTGTAAAGTAGGTGCTAATTAAGGTTCCTATAAGCCAACGGATGGAGTCAGCAGCTATTAAGTTGTGAAAGATGAGAATGATAGCCCCAGGCAAGAAGTATGCAATCTTAGAAAAAGTATTATTTTTTAAAAGAGCATCATTCCATTCGTTATTTGCTTTTCCAATAATTTTTGGAACAAAGAAACGCATAATGTATCTAGCAACTTTGTAGGTAGTCCACGCAAGTAATATCATAAGAATAATTACAACGATTGATTGCGTGAATACAGCCCATGATTCCTTTATTCCATATTCTTCTATAAGAGAAACGCTTAATTCTTGATACGTTTTTAATAATTTAGACATTTTGCAAAGGTATTTTATTTACATACTAATACAAATTATTTATTTTGTCGTATACTTTATGTGATTCCCAACCTCTATAAAGTAAATAGTCGGCTAGTTTTTTCTTTGCCTTTAGAGTGTTTTTCTCAGTGATTTGATTAAACTTTTTTTCAGCCAATGTATTGAAAGTTTCGTCGTATTCTTCAGTTTCTATTTCCTTTAATCCTAAACGGATATTGTAATTGGAAATGTTACGAAATTTAAGTTCTTTTTCGATACGAATTTTCCCCCAATTTTTATGGCGAAATTTTCCGCGCACAAAGCTTTTAGCAAATCGTTCTTCGTTTAAAAAATTATTCTGAATAAGATGAACCACTATATTATCTATCGCAAGCGGAATCATTCGCATTTGAAGTAACTTTTCAGTTACATCTTTATGACACCGTTCTTGATACGCACAATATACTTCGAGTTTTTTTGTAGCTTCTTCTACAGTATATGTTTTTCCCGAATTCAAATTAAAAGCTAATTATTTATTATTTTTGGTTATATAGTTTAGTACTTTTTCTATCAGGTTAACTCTGTCAACCCCTAGTATATTATGTTTGTGCATGGGGTATAAAAAGAAATCGAATTGTTGCTTTTTAGAAACTGATTCCTTTATTAGAGTTAATATATGTTGAGGTAAAACGACATCGTCAATACTTCCATGAATAAATAAAATGTTTCCTTTAAAATTTTCGATATAATTACCAACACGGCTTTTTTTGTAGCCTTCTGGATTGGTTTGTGGCGTGTCCATATATCGCTCGCCATACATAGCTTCGTAGAATTTCCAATCTGTTACAGCACCTCCTGAAACAGCGGTGGTAAACATTCCTGGATTTCGTAGCATAAGACTTGAAGACATAAAACCTCCAAAGCTCCACCCGTATATGGATAAACGATTGGAATCGATATAAGGTAATGATTTTAGATATTCAATTCCTTTTAATTGGTCTTTCATTTCTGTTTCACCTAACTGTCGGTGGATGATACTTTCAAATGCAAATCCACGATTATTACTACCACGATTATCTAATGTAAATAAAATATAATCTTCATTTTCAACAAAAACAGGCATCCATAATCTATTTCCTCCTAACCATGAATTTGTTACTAGTTGCGCATGTGGTCCTCCATATACATATACTAAAACAGGGTATTTGCGATTAGGATTAAAGTTTTTTGGTTTGGTTATAATTCCATACAAGGTAGTTCCATCATCAGCTTTTAAATTAATAAATTCAGATTTTCCAACATCATATCCTTCCAATGGATTTTCACTTTTTAAGATGTTCTTTTTTTCTTGATTTTGGGTGTTAATGATATCAATAATATTTGGGGTATTGATATTACTATATTCATCAATAAGCAACTTTCCATCAGAGCTTAATTGACTTATATGTGTACCACTTACTGCGGTTAAATTAATTGATTTTTTAGGGTTTTTCAGGTTAATTCGATAGGTATGTTTTTCTCTTGGATCGTTCCCTGTTCCCGAAATGAATACGTATTTTCCTTTTTTATCAAAACCCAAAATGTCATTTATTACCCATTTAAATTTGGAAACTTGCTTAATTAGTTTTCCGTTGAGGTTGTATAGATAAAGATTAGTAAAACCATCACGTTCACTGAGCCATAGAAATTCATTGTTTTTTCCAGGTAAAAAAGTTGCACCATGTTCAGGCTCTACCCACTTGTTATTATTTTCTTCGAAAAGAGTATTAATTTTTTTACCCGTAGAGGCGTCGTATCGATTGAGCTTATAATGTTTTTGATTTCGGTCAATTTTAGCAATCAATATATATTTTTCGTCGGGTGACCAACTTAAGTTTGTAAGATATTGTTCTTTAGAAGTATCAATATCTAAATATATTGTTTTTTGAGTATTTAAATTAAAAACGCCTATGGCTGCATGTTCACTTTTTTGCCCCGCCATTGGGTATTTGATATTGTTTAAAGTTGCGGGATAGGTGTTTGTGTTTACTAAAGGATAGTCTGCTACATGGGTTTGGTCAACTTGATAAAAAGCTAATAAATTTCCTTTTGGGCTCCAAAAAGTACCTTTTTTTATTCCGAATTCATTTCTGTGAATACTTTTTCCAGACACAATATTTTTATCAGTATAGCTTGTTACTGAAATATTTTTATTGTGTTGGGTAGTTACATATAAATTATTATCTATTGTGTAAGCAACTGCTTTTTTGTTTGATTCAAAATCAATGTTTTCCGATTTTTCTGGTAAAGAAAGAGTTAGATTTTTTTTATTGTTTAAATAGCTGTAAAACTCGATTTTATTTTTTTGATAAAAAACCATTTCGTTCTGGTCAATATAAAGGGGTTGGGGTAAGTTTCTCATCTTTGGGTAAGTGCTTACTATTTCTGACCCTATAGAATGAACTACTTCTCCATTATCAGCGTTTATAATAGTAAGTTTTTCTCCATTATTGTAAATATAATTATGAGTGTTTTTAATCCATTGTAATCCTTCAAGTGTTTTTGGATAAAGCCCTTTTTGGTAGCCTAAAACAGCATCTTCAATACTGATTTTTTTATTTTGTGCATAAGCTACTGAGAGGCTTATTGACCATAAAAATAGAATAAGTTTTTTCATATTATAAAGCTAAGTAATATTGTAATAACAAAGATAGTTATTTTAGTTAAAGGATATAACCAAATGCATAGGTGTTTTTTATAGATATTTTGATAAAAAAAAGAAACCGATGTATTTTATAATGATAATAAAATACATCGGTTTATTAAAGAATTTGTGATTTAGTTTTTTTTTTCGATTACAGATATGTGTAATTCATGAAGTTGTTCTTTATCTAAAGGAGATGGTGCATCAATCATAACATCTCTTCCTGAATTGTTCTTTGGAAAAGCGATGAAATCACGAATAGTTTCTTGTCCGCCTAAAATAGACACAAGTCGATCGAATCCAAAAGCGATACCACCATGTGGTGGCGCACCGTAACGAAATGCATTCATAAGAAACCCAAACTGACTCTCTGCTTTTTCTGAAGTGAACCCAAGTAGTTTAAAAACTTTTGCTTGTAATTCTTTGTTGAAAATTCGAATAGAGCCTCCACCAATTTCATTTCCATTTAAAACCATATCGTAAGCATTTGCTCGAACTTTTCCAGGATTTTTGTCTAGCATAGGAATGTCTTCTGTTTTTGGAGAGGTGAATGGATGGTGCATAGCATGATATCTCTGAGTTTCTTCATCCCACTCTAACAAAGGGAAGTCAACTACCCAAAGAGGAGCGAACTCATCTGATTTTCGCAGGCCAAGCTGTGAACCAAGTTCCATTCTAAGTGCCGAAAGTTGTGTTCTTACTTTAGTTGTTTTTCCACTCATTATAAGCATCATGTCACCGGGTTTAGCATCAAATCGTTGAGCAATTTTGAGCAACTCATCTTCTTGATAAAATTTATTTACGGAAGAGGTTAATGTACCATCATTTAGGTATTTTATCCAAATGATTCCATCGGCTCCTATTTGTGGTCTTTTAACCCAATCAATTAATGAGTCAATTTGTTTTCGAGTGTAATCAGCACAACCTTCAGCATTAATTCCTACGATAAGTTCTGCATCATCAAAAATTTTAAAACTTTTTCCTTTAACAAGGTCGGTTAATTCCACGAATTTCATTCCAAACCGGATATCAGGTTTGTCATTTCCGTAGGTTTCCATCGCTTCATCATAAGTCATTATAGGGAAGTCGTTTACTTCGACGCCTTTTATTTCTTTTAACAAGTGCCGCACTAATCCTTCAAAAGTTTGTAAAATATCAGCTTGATTTACAAAAGTCATTTCGCAATCTATCTGAGTAAACTCAGGCTGTCGGTCGGCACGCAAATCTTCATCTCTAAAACATTTTACAATTTGAAAATACCTATCCATTCCACCAACCATTAAAAGCTGTTTAAAAGTTTGAGGCGATTGTGGCAATGCATAAAATTCACCTTCATTCATACGGCTAGGAACAACAAAGTCTCGTGCTCCTTCTGGGGTTGATTTTATTAGATAAGGAGTTTCAACTTCAATAAAATCTTTACTTGAAAGATAATTTCTTACTTGCATTCCTACTTGGTGGCGAAATATAAGATTATTCTTTACAGGATTTCGACGAATGTCTAGGTATCGGTATTTCATTCGTAAATCATCACCTCCATCAGTGTCGTCTTCAATAGTAAAGGGCGGTAATTCCGACTTATTTAAAATGGTTAATTCGGTTACTAAAATTTCTATTTCTCCTGTAGGAATATTATTATTTTTTGATTCTCTTTCTATAACAGTTCCTTTGACCTGAATAACGTCTTCACGCCCTAAACTATTAGCTTTTTTAAAAACTTCTTTCGGGCTTCGTTCTTCATCAAAAATAAGCTGAGTGATACCGTATCTGTCACGAATGTCGACCCAAACCATAAAACCTTTATCACGGGTTTTTTGTACCCATCCGCTAAGAGTTGTTGTGATGTTTAAATCGGAAAGGCGAAGTTCGCCGCAAGTATGTGTTCTGTACATTTTAGGTGATTTTATCGTTGTACGAAAATACATAAAAAAAGTTTTTTATGTAATGAATGTTTCTTAATAATGATTATTTTTTTAGTTTTAATTCCATTTTTTCAGCAAAATAGTCACAAAAATCTTTTATAGACTGTGTCATTTTTTCATCGTTGGTCGCCCGATGAAAGGTTTCTGCCATGCCAAAAAGTGTTTGATGAAAAAATATTTTCATTTCATCTATGGTCATTTCCTTAGTCCACAAATCAATATGTAGTGCTTCTTTAGCTTTGTGGTCCCAAACAGATAGGAAAAAAGCACGCGCTTCTTCATGGGAGATACCGCCATCTTCAGCATCCCAAAATATTTTTTCTGTAACTCTATTTTCGTCTAATGTTACAGATAGCTTAATTTCAGAGTTTTTTTTTGTCATTATTTTTTAGGTTTGTAAAGAGATTCTTTAAATATTTTTTCTGAATCTAATACGAGCATTTCAGCCAATGATGTTTCAGGATGTTTTTTCATATAAGATAATATGATTTTTAGTCCGATATACCGACCTATTTGTCCTGGTGATTCAGCATCTAATTCCATATAAAATTTTGAGAAAGGAGCAGGGTATATGAAACGGTTCAATAAACGCTTGTTAGTATTGAATAGTAATTCATTTTCAATAAAATATTTCCATATTTCAGCTTCATTTGCCTCTGCCCACAACCATTTTTTTTGCTCATATTTTAAAATTTCGTTTTCTTTTTTTTGTGGTAATAACTGCTGTACCGTATATAGTTTTTTACCCTCGTAAATAATTACATCTATAAAATTTATATGTTTTTTTCGGGGCACAATTTGCTCAGCAAAAGTTTCAGCTATATCGATGGTTAAATTTTCTTTTTTTAGATTATATCGAATATATTTTTGAAAATTTTCATAGAATCGATGGTTTTCTCCTAAGTAGTTATCAACTCCAATAAGTAAAAGACTATCGGCATAAATAACTTTCGCGTTTTGATAATCTACATCTGTAGTAATAGTAATTATCTTAGGGGGGATGAATTTTGGAAAGTAGTAAGCAATATGTTGAAAAAGAAGTTTTATATCTTTCTCTTGTTTTGAAAAATCACCAAATATTTTAGTTGCTTCTTTAAAAAGTTGTTGTTGCAACGTGTCTTTTCGTTTTGCCTTCCATGTACTATCTGAGACATTAGTGGGGAATAAATAAGGGTAAGTCTTACGTAATTCCGTAAGTTCTATTGGTGCTGTAAAGAAAAGGGAGTCAAACCTTGAAATATGTACATCCATATCGATGTTTCGTATAGCTTCTTCTTTTTTTGAGTTTTTACAGTTTGTAAATACTGTTAATAATAGAATAGCTATAATTGTTTTGTATGGAAAAATACTTTTCATAAAATGTTTAACGTATTATTTTGCAAATATAAAAAAAGCGTAAAGGAAATTATTAATGTATTAGGCTTGGTAAAAAAATATAATTTAAATATAAGACACTTAAAATCAGTTATTAAAAAAATGTTCGAATGAAATAATTATATTTTTTTTGTTCGATTTACAATTTTTACAACTGCCATTATAAGTATTCCTACAATTAAAAAAGAAATGAGGGACCAATACCAATAATTAACAAAAATATTTTTTAGAATTACAGCAAAAACGACAACAAAAAGTATGAGTGTAGCAACTTCATTCATCATCCGCAGTCGGACTGAAGACATAGACGTTTTTTCTAGGTGTAACTGTTTGAGCATTTTCCAACACCAAAAGTGATATATTACCAAAAATATTATGAATAGCAACTTTATATGCATCCATTCTTGTGAAAGAAGAATCCATCTAGTAGTATATAACATATATATTCCTGTTACTATCATAACTATCATTGCAGGAATTGTGATAATATTCCATAATCGTTCTTCCATGAAGCTATACTGTTTATGTAATATAGATCGTTTAGGTTCATTCTCTTCGAGCGCTTCCGTATGATAAATAAATAACCTTACAATGTAAAAGAGTCCTGCAAAGTAGCTAACAACAAAAATAATGTGTATTGCCTTGATAATTAGGTAATCCATGTTTTAAGAGTTCATTTTTTTCCATTCATTAATCCATATTATGATAGCAGATGCCCATAAATCATCATCATTTAAACATGGTATCATCCGAAACTCTTCGCCGCCATTTTCGAGAAAATCTTTCCCTGCTTCCATCTCTATTTCCTCTAAGGTTTCAATACAATCCGAAACGAATGCAGGTGTAATAACAGCTAATTTTTTAACTCCTTTTTTGGCTAATTCTACAACACGAGCAGAAGTAAAAGGTTCCAACCATTTGTCAATTCCCAAGCGTGATTGGAATGACTCAGAAAAACGACTTTTATCAAGACCTAATTGTTCGGTAAGCAATCGAGTTGTTTCAAAACAATGAGTTCGGTAACAGTGTTTTGATTCCTCACTACCTGGCTCACAGCAATATTCTCCATCAACAATCTTTTTATGTCTCTTTGTTTTATCAGTTTTTATAATATGCCGTTCTGGTACGCCATGATAGGAGAAAAGCAAATGGTCAAAATCAAAAGAATCTAAATGCTCTTTAGTAACTTTTGCTAGGGCTTCGATATATTCTGACCGATTGTAAAAAGGAGGAAGATTAGTTAGCTTCATTTCTTTGAATTTGCTATTGACTAATTTGTTAGCAAGAACCTCTACAGTTTCAGTTGTTGCCATTGCATATTGTGGGTATAAGGGCATTAACAGCACTTCGGTAACTCCTTGTTTTTGGAGTTTTTCTAATCCTGATTCAATACTTGGGTTTGCATAACGCATTGCCAATTCAACAGGAATACTTGTTCTGTCTTGTACTTTTTTAGTAAGGCGTTTTGATAATACAATTAAGGGGGAGCCCTCTTCCCACCATATTTTTTTATAGGCGGCAGATGTTTTTTTTGGGCGTGTATTTAAAATAATTCCTTTTACTATAAAAGCTCTTAATAAATATGGCAGATCAATAACTCTTTCATCCATTAAGAACTCATCTAAATAGCGTTTTACATCTTTTACATCAGTTGAGTCAGGCGACCCTAAATTTACAATAAGTACTCCTTTTGACATATTTTTACAAATTGATTAAAATCAAGACAAAAATACATATTTTTTGTACTCAAAAAAATATGGATGATGTGTAATTTAATTACTTTTTTGACCTTTATATAATTTCAAATACTTTCCCGGGATAAGGGCGAACTAAGTTTTTCATTTCTAATTGAAATAAATGGTTTGAGGCTTTATGAATAGGTATCTTGCAAGCGATAGCAATGTCGTCTAATAACTGTTTTCCGTTAGTTTTTAAGTGTTGTATAATTTTTTCTTCTTCTGAATTAAGAACGTTAAAAATATTTTTTTGAGTATCTTTAGGTTTTCTTTCCTCCCAACCTAAATAATCAAGTATGTCTTTAGCAGAAAGGAGTATTCTTGCTTTTTCATTTTGAATGAGTTGATTACAGCCTACACTAAATATGTCAGTGGCTCGCCCCGGAACAGCAAATACTTCCCGGTTATATGAAAATGCAATATCGGCTGTAACTAAACTACCTCCTTTTACTGCAGATTCTATGACGATGGTAGCTTCTGATAATCCGGCTATAATACGATTTCTACGCAAAAAGTTTTTACGATCAAAGAGGCTTTGATGGCCAAAATCAGTAATAAACCCACCATTTTTTTCAATAGCAGAAATATATTTTTTATGTTCTTTCGGGTAAATAATATCTAATCCATGAGCCAAGCAAGCTATGGTTTGTAAATTATTATTTAATGCGGTTTTGTGAGCGATAATATCTGTTCCATAAGCTAGTCCGCTAACAACGGTTATGTCTGAAGAAGCTAAATCTTCTACTAATTTTTCGCAGAACGCAATTCCGTAGGGTGTTATATTTCGGGTGCCTACAATGCTTATAAATCGTTTGTTTTGTAAATCAATATTTCCTTTTTGATAAAATAAAATAGGAGCATCGGGACATTGTTTGAGTAGAAAGGGATATGATGGGTCATTAAATGTTGAAATGGTGATACCTTCTTTTTTCACAAAATTCAATTCAGCTTCAGCTTCGTGTAAATATTTTGAATTTTTAAGAGAGGTAACCATTTTACTTCCAATCCCTTTGATGTTTAGAAGGTTATGAATGTTTTTAAAAATCTCTGTTGCACTACCAAAGTGAGCAATTAACTTCTTAGCTCTGATATCGCCTATTAAAGGAGTCTTTTTTAAAGCAATTAAGTGTAATAGTTCTTCAGTATCAGACATATTTTGTAAGTGTAAGAAAAAAGTAGATAAAAACCTTTTGTAAAAAAACAAAGAGGGTATTTCAAAATGTGAATATACACTTTTTCTATTACTAACTGAAAACTAGTAACTAAAAAAACATTAAACAGTCATGCTAAATATTTTTGTATTTGGTACATTACGTTGCATTCTCAAGTCGAAAGCCATGCAAATATTTCGTACAAAAGGCTTTCCTTTTTCTGTCACAGTAATACTATTTTTATCTTGAATGATTAGTTCATCTATTACCATTTCGTTCAATCTATTCTGAATTTCTTCTATTTCGTTGAAATACATAGAAGGAGATTCCCACGAGGTAAAAAAATCGCACATAAGATTCAAAATATGTTTACGGATAATCAAATCTTCAGCATTTAAAAGGTGTCCTCTAAAAACAGGGATTTTATTGTTTTCTATATTTTTATAATAGGTTTTTAAATCTTTTTCGTTTTGCGCAAATCCATACCAGCTATCACTTATAGACGAAGCCCCTAAACCAACCATCAATTGTGTTTTTGAAGCCGTATACCCCATAAAGTTTCTGTGTAATTGATTGTTTTTATAAGAGGTATATAAATTATCGGTAGGCAATGCAAAATGATCCATCCCTATTTCAATGTACCCCGCATTTTGTAGATGTGTTTTCCCGGTTTCATAAAGGTTTCGTTTTTCATCACCTGAAGGTAAATTGCTTTCATTGAAGCCACGTTGGCCATTTCCTTTAATCCAAGGAACATGCGCATAGCTATAAAAAGCAATACGATCAGGTTTTAAGGAGTTGCTTTTGTCAATAGTAAAAAGAACATCATTTAGAGTTTGAAAAGGAAGGCCAAAAATCAAATCATGTCCAATAGAGGTGTATCCTATTTCACGAGCATTTTCTGTAGCTTCTTTTACTTTTTCAAAAGGTTGAATACGGTTAATTGCTTTTTGTACTTTTGGAGAATAATCTTGAACACCGTAGCTTACACGCTCAAAACCTAAGTTATATAGGGTTTGTAGGTGTTGTTTGGTTGTATTATTTGGATGACCTTCAAAGCTAAATTCTTTATTATCTGCAATTTTAGCATATTTAAAAATACCTTCAAGCAATCGTTGTATTTGGTCAGGAGCAAAAAAAGTAGGGGTTCCTCCGCCTAAGTGAAGCTCTTTAATAATTGGAGTTTTTTCAAAAACTTCTAAGTAGAGTTTCCATTCTTTTAGTAAAGCATTAATATATGGTGCTTCTACCGCGTTGTGTTGTTTAGTGATTCGTTTATGACATCCACAAAAAGTGCATAGGCTTTCGCAAAAAGGCAAATGTATATATAAACTTATACCTTCAGAATCATTACTTTCTATAAACGATTTTTGACAACTATCAATCCATTTTTTTAAACCAAAAGAAGATTCATCCCAATAAGGAACAGTCGGGTAGCTTGTATAGCGAGGACCAGCAACATTGTATTTTTGAATAAGAGACAAGAGAATGTTTTTTATATAATGCGACAAAAGTACTACCGATTTTGCAAAAAAAAAAATTATACAATTCAATTGAATAAAGACATGTTTTTTTGATTTTTATTCTCTTTTTCCGTCCTTTGATGGTAAAATAATAGGAGTTATGGATTGGCAAGTGGCTAAAAAAGAGTATCAGATGTATTTGCATTTACAACGAGGAATGTCGGTAAATTCAATTAATTCGTACGGTTTAGATATTGATAAACTAATCAAATATATTGATGATTATAGGATTAACTGCACTCCAATGACTATTGATGGTGATACACTTCGACAATTTATTTACGAAACTTCAAAAGTTTTAGGCACACGTTCACAAGCACGATTAATATCAGGATTAAAAAGTTTTTTTAAATTTTTAATGATTGAAAAAAATAGAGAAGATTCGCCAATGGAGCTTATTGAAACACCAAGATTGGGAACAAAACTTCCTGATACACTTTCGTTAGAAGAGATTGATGCACTACTCGATGGGATTGACCTTAGCACAAACGAAGGACACCGAAATCGTGCAATTATAGAAACCTTATATGGTTGTGGACTGCGAGTTTCTGAGCTAATAACACTTAAAATATCAGATTTATTTTTTGATGAAGGATTTATTAAGGTAACAGGAAAGGGCAGTAAAGATCCGACTTCTTCCTATAGGTGCTTTTACTCAAAAACAAATAGAAAACTATATAGAAAATCAACGAAAACTACTTAAAATAGCTAAAGGACATGAGGATATAGTTTTTTTAAATAGAAGAGGAAAACAACTAACACGGGCAATGATTTTTACGATAATTAGAACCACAGCGACCACTATTGGTTTAACTAAAAAAGTAAGTCCTCATACTTTTCGGCATTCTTTTGCTACACATTTGTTAGAGAACGGAGCAAACTTACATGCAATAAAAACAATGTTAGGGCACGAAAGTATCACTACAACAGAGGTTTACATGCATTTGGAAAAGTCTTTTGTACATGAGGTTGTAAACCGTTTACATCCACGCTAGCAAAATGATTATTGATAATAAATAAAAAGGTCGTCTATATAGACGACCTTTTTATTTTGTGTTTTAAATATCTTCAAAGGCTATATCAGTAAAGGAATTGTTTTCAGTTACAACAACTTCTTCTTGTCCGTTTTGATATTCTTTTTTAAAATCTTTTTGATGACGCTCTGAAATAACTTCTTCTCCTTTTTCATTAAATACAAAGTTCATCATTTCATCCAAAATCTCTTTGAAAGATTCAAAATCTTCTTTATATAGGTAGATTTTGTGTT
>JAPFBL010000980.1:0-47872 GCA_026182355.1 Hermatobates lingyangjiaoensis | reverse complement strand
ACGGAAACAAGAAAGTTCATAAATTGGCGACACTGGTTAGTGGTAGCCCAATGGTGGGTAGAGTCGACAGCATGTCAAGATGTAACACACTCGTAACCTCAATAAAGCCTTCTAGAAGGGCTAGGCTATCTCAATTTCATTTACTTTAGAACACTACACATTCAATTTAAGTAAACACTATTATTAATACATAATAAACTTTGTAATAAACAAAAAACAAGTCGAGCCTCACTGTTGGCAGCGGGACAAGACATACCATAGGATAAAAAGATTTCACATAAACACGTGAAATAACAATCAATGATCAAACCACAATAAGAAAATGGGAAAGCAAGACTAAGATCTTTCAACCGTAACAAGACCGCTTGTTATGAAAGATCTTAGTCTTGCTTTCCCATTTTCTTATTGTGGTTTGATCATTGATACCATAGGATATATAGCCCTACATCAACACTGTTTAGTAAGGTTAGACCGGCTGAACCGATTTGTGCATTTCGTATAAGGATCTTTAACGGGTATCTGACATCGTACAGGCTCGGGACCGACGGCTTAACGTCCTTCTCCGAGGGATGACGTGCTCAGATTTATTCACCTCTCGCATGAATAAATCGAGGGCCAGGTGAGGATCGAACCTCGGCCCTATCAGTTCAGAGGCGAGCACAAAACCACTGAGCTAGCCTAGCCCCCTTGCGGGTGATAACGTCAGACCGGCTTTTTGTTTAATCAGTGATTCTACAGATTCTACATTGTGAGTCCTAAATTTCGCCTAACTCAAGTGCATTTCGAGTAGGAATCTTTAACAGGTACCTGACATCGTACAGGCTCGGGACCGACGGCTTAACGTCCTCTCCGAGGGACGATATATTCAGATTTATTCACCTTCCGCGTGAAAGGATTTGAATGAAATTGGAGTATCGTAGCTATATGAGAAAGGAGGATAGCTAGGCTATTTTCTGTCTCACCTTACCTTTAATCACAATCATCAAATACAGGTCGATAATAGTTAGTTTATGTTTATTATAAATTAAAATACGTAATAATAATATTGTTTATGCATAATAAAGGTATTGTTTACATAAAATAACGATATTGGAGTAGCCTAGGCTACTCAGTCTCACTCTGCCCTCATTGTGAATTACGAAATACCCAAATGATATTTTATGATATTCAAAAGAACAAAAAAGTACAGTTTCTTGAATTACGAAAACTCGAGTGTATATTATTGCATATTTAAATCACTATCATCAAATACAGGTAGAAAATGTTAATTTATGTTTATTATACATTAAATTACGTAATGATAATATTGTTTATGCATAATAAAGGTGTAGTTAGCTTAAGATAACGAAATTGGAGTAGTCTAGGCTACTCAAGTCTTACTCTACCCTCATTGTGAATTACGAAATACCCAGATATTTTATACTGTTCGAAAGAAGAAGAGTCAGGAAACTTGAAAGTACTGTTTGCATAAAGGTCGGAAACTCAAGGGTCGAGTGTATTTATTCTACAGCATGATATACAGTCTAGTAAGAAGGAATATTTACTTATATATTACAAATTACTTTCCAGCAATGAAGCATTTAAATATACAAGATGAATTTATGTTAAAACAGTGAAGTTTAATTATGGCAAAAACATTTGCTGCATCTTATCAAGGGATTCTTGTGTTTGCTGGCTTTGGAGAGAATTTGAAGCTTGTCCAAGTACCTGGCAGGTACTCACTCGGGTCAGGTACTCCGCAAACATTTTCTAATGAATTTGATTGAAGTAATATGTTATAGGGACTCTGAATGTACAGTCAACTAGGTAAATGTAGTTCATGTCAAAAAAAAAAAAAACTAAAATGGGTGCCAAGTAACAAATGAGCTAAACTTTCCGTCCCTAGAAAAGGGCTAAAAGTGAATAGTAAGTGTGGGTATAGGACACAGGTTGCTGGCTCATACTAATGTTATAAAAAGTCTGTCTACCTCATTTATAGGAGATATAGCGACCCAAACCGGTTTCGAAGGTTGTCCATCTTCAAGAGGGACTGACTGAGGAATCTGAAATATTAATGGAAATGAATACCTATTGAAGAAGTAATGCCAATGTTTTTTTAAACTGATCCCCCTAGTGGGTGATAGGTTAGGTTAGGTTGCAGTGGCAATCCCACTAGGGAACACATGTAGGCCGAGCATTAACCCTTTGTGATACCACACAATGAAGATTGATTCTACATTGGGGAGTCCTAAATTTTGCCTAACTCAAGTGCATTTCGAGTAGGAATCTTTAACGGGTACCTGACATCGTACAGGCTCGGGACCGACGGCTTAACGTCCTCTTCGAAGGACTATGTACTCAGATTTACGGAGAGGTAACAATTTCATATCATTTGGTATAAAAATCATGGATAATATGTATGGTATACACAGAGGTATGGGTACAATTTCATATCACTTGGTATTAAATCATGGGAGATATGCTTATAGAGAGGTATACAATTATCCATTATTTCTGTTTTTATATGTAATTTCTTTTTGAATGTTATTAAAAATACTATATTTTTAACATAAGCCATACTCATAAGAAAAGAAATTATTTAAAATCCTATCTTTTTTTCTTGACAATTAATTTTTAGAATGAATTAAAAAAAAAAGTTGTTTTCTTAAAGTTGTAAAATGAAAATAAGTACATCACATGACTTTCTGTGTTACTGTAGTTTAAATAATTGAATTTTTAGGGGGAGAGGAGGGGTATACTTTTTAAAGCTCTTAATGTTCGGCAATTAAAAAGTTCTTAATTTATTGGAATATGAATAAATGAAATTCACTATTTGTTCAATTTTTTTTTTGTAGATGAGAAATGAAAAAATCAACGTAAAAAAAATAAGAAAATTTGAAGGGAAAAGAAAAAATGTTTCAAAAAACAATGATAACGAAGAAATGAAGAGAAGAAAGATTTTAGAGTTAGATGAAATCGACGAAGGTTTTGTTAAAGATGATGATGATAATATTGGATTAGGTGGAAAAGAAGTTAAAAAAGAAGATGATTTAGAAAGAAGAGTAGGAGAAGGAAGAGGTGAGGGAAGGGGAAGAGGAAGAAGTAGAGGAAGAGCGAAGAATTGGAAGGATTTTAAGAAGATGAAAAAGGTAGGGGAATCTTCTTATGTAAAATGTAGAGAGTCTTCTATAGCAAGCTTTACTGCTATGTTATAACATTTGTAGTATGTATTGCTAGAGTTTTTTCGACGGAAACCCTTTTTTGCTTCTGTAATATTCCCAGGAACTCCAAGATTCCAATGATTTTATACAATTTATAATATTCTAATGTAGTGTAATCAGTTATTATATGGTATTTACTCATTGTAGGGTAAAAATCTAATGAAATGGTCTCCACATATAAAAATTTAATGATATAAACAACGCGTTTCGAACACATAGTGTTCTTCCTCAGGCATTAACTAAGGATGAGTGCCTCTGAATAAGACTTATTCATGATATAAGGGTAATAATAATCAGGATAATAAGAGTCTTATTCAGAGGCACTCATCCTTAGTTAATGCCTGAGGAAGAACACTACGTGTTCGAAACGCCTTGTTTATATCATTAAAATTTTTATATGTGGAGACGATTTCATTAGATTTTTACCCTACAATTTATAATATAAATATTATCGTATGCCTTTATAAATAGTATGTATACAAATTAATAATCAACAATAACTCTTGATATAATATATGAATTAAACACCACAATAAACAATATATAATAATTAAAATGCTCTAAGTTGTAACGAAAGGCTGTAGAGCATTTTAATTAATATATATTTGTAGTATTTAATTCATATATATTATATATATATATATATATATATATATTGGATTAATTTACCGCTATGGAACTAATTTGGAAACAATGCTCTAAGGCCTTTCGTCAACACATCGTCAAAGAGCAAGTGAACTAAAAAATAATAAATACTTGTTAACCTGGTTGATTGAAGTTTCTAGAATTTTTGGTAACCCTGAATGTGTTTAATGATGAAGACTTTTATCAATATTTATGTATACCATATATATCTGTGAGGTTTAATAATATCAGAGTGAATTATTTGAAATTGAATACAATATATGAATGTTGAATGGAGGTTCAACATTTTATTTTATATAAAATATTTAATGAAACATGTTATGTTTTTATATAAAATATTTAATAAAACATGTCATGTTTTTATATGAAATATTTAATGAAACATGTCATGTTTTTATATAAAACATTTAATGAAACATGTCATGTTTTTATATAAAATATTTAATGAAACGAGTCTTGTTTTTATATAAAATATTTAATGAAACATGTCATTCATGTTTTATATAAAATATTTAATGAAACATGTCATGTTTTTATATAAAATATTTAATGAAACATGTTATGTTTTTATATAAAATATTTAATGACACGTGTCATGTTTTTATATAAAATATTTTATGAAACATGTCATGTTTTTATATAAAATATTTAATCATGTTTTGTTTTGTGATTCAGGATTAATTTTTTCATTTTGTATACAAATTCCCTTTGTATAAAACCTCAGTAGTGCAATTCAACGTTCATATATTATATTCAATTTCAAATAATTCACTCTGATGTTCTTAAAGCTCACAGATATATATTTATTTTAGATTTAAACCTGAAGAAGAGCATTAAGTGTTTGAAACGCGTTGTTAGTTTTCACCTTAGATTTTTTTTTTTTTGCATGGAGGCTTCATATTTGATCTCCCCTCCCCACCCGTTATCAGTAAACATATTACACTATAAGAGATTGTACAGCTAAATGGATTTTTTTTTCTCAGGGAAATGGAGATGGTTGGAATCAGTCTTTTGATTATTCCAAAGTTGATTATTCTAGATTCCAAAATAAAAATAAAAGGCAATCCTCACCTCATTATCAAACTGGCAGTAATTTCAGAGTGAGTATTAGTGTAATTTTAGTGAGTTTTAGTGTAATTTTAGTGAGTTTTAGTGTAATTTTAGTGAGTTTTAGTGTACTTTTAGATAGTTTTAGTGTACTTTTAGAGAGTTTTAGTGTACTTTTAGAGAGTTTTAGTGTAATTTTAGTGAGTTTTAGTGTACTTTTAGAGAGTATTAGTGTAATTTTAGTGAGTTTTAGTGTACTTTTAGAGAGTTTTAGTGTACTTTTAGAGAGTTTTAGTGTAATTTTAGAGAGTTTTAGTGAGTTTTAGTGTACTTTTAGAGAGTTTTAGTGTAATTTTAGTGAGTTTTAGTGTACTTTTAGAGAGTTTTAGTGTAATTTTAGTGAGTTTTAGTGTACTTTTAGAGAGTTTTAGTGTAATTTTAGGGTGAGTTTTAGTGTAATTTTAGCGATTTTTAGTGTAATTTTAGTGATTTTTAGTGTACTTTTAGAGAGTTTTAGTGTAATTTTAGTGAGTTTTAGTGTAATTTTAGTGAGTTTTAGTAATTTCATTGGTGTTTAGTTAGTGTGGCAGCCAAAGTGTTTGTTAACCCTTACACTGCTCCCAAACTATAACACTTCATGTTTTTGAAAACAGAATTTCAAAACATCATTTTTTTACCCTGTGCTAAAAATTTTTTTTGAAGAACTTAAAATTTTCATTCTTTTTTTTTATCATGGCTTTGTACCTGCACTGGCAAAGTTAAAATTTTAGGGTTTTTTTTTACATATTGATATTACATATATATTATAGAAAGGTACTGTTTTTCTTGACCACAATTTACTAATAAAAACTTTTTCTTCTTCTTGGAGTTTGGTCATGGTTAATATATGGAATCACCTTTTTGCCAACATTTAGTCTTTATTTTTAGACATCCTCAGGGCTATAAATTAGGTTAGCTAATTTATAATTATTATTATAATTATTATAATTTATAATTATAATAATTATAATTATTATTATTAATAATATATTATTAGGTTAACTTCTAATTCCGAACCAACAAAACCGTTATCTTAATCGGAATTAGAAGCTAACCTTGATTTATAGCCTTGAGGATGTCTTAAAGTAAAGACGAAACGTTGGCGAAAAGGTCATTCCGTATATTATACCCTGACCAAACTCCAAGAAGAAGAAAAAGTTTGGCTGCAGGTAGCCCGCGTGACGTTCTTAGCGGTAATAAAAATTACTTAATTAGTCATGCAACACAGGCGAAATATTGTTCGAAACCAAGTATAAGTCAATGAGATAAAATTTTCAATGCAATACCAAAAAAAAAATATATATATATATATATGACGTATATATTCAAGTCAAGTCAAGCGCAGTGATAGGTAGTTTTGCTTTGACGTATATATATATACGTCATTAGCACTGGTGTTGCATAATTGTATGACATATATATACGTCATTAGCACTGGTGTTGCATAATTGTATGACATATATATACGTCATTAGCACTGGTGTTGCATAATTGTATGACGTATATATTCGTCATTAGCACTGGTGTTGCATAATTGTATGACGTATATATACGTCATTAGCACTGGTGTTGCATAATTGTATGACATATATATACGTCATTAGCACTGGTGTTGCATAATTGTATGACATATATATACGTCATTAGCACTGGTGTTGCATAATTGTATGACGTATATATTCGTCATTAGCACTGGTGTTGCATAATTGTATGACGTATATATACGTCATTAGCACTGGTGTTGCATAATTGTATGACATATATATACGTCATTAGCACTGGTGTTGCATAATTGTATGACATATATATACGTCATTAGCACTGGTGTTGCATAATTGTATGACGTATATATTCGTCATTAGCACTGGTGTTGCATAATTGTATGACGTATATATACGTCATTAGCACTGGTGTTGCATAATTGTATGACATATATATACGTCATTAGCACTGGTGTTGCATAATTGTATGACGTATATATTCGTCATTAGCACTGGTGTTGCATAATTGTATGACATATATATACGTCATTAGCACTGGTGTTGCATAATTGTATGACATATATATACGTCATTAGCACTGGTGTTGCATAATTGTATGACATATATATACGTCATTAGCACTGGTGTTGCATAATTGTATGACGTATATATTACGTCATTAGCACTGGTGTTGCATAATTGTATGACATATATATACGTCATTAGCACTGGTGTTGCATAATTGTATGACATATATATACGTCATTAGCACTGGTGTTGCATAATTGTATGACATATATATACGTCATTAGCACTGGTGTTGCATAATTGTATGACGTATATATTCGTCATTAGCACTGGTGTTGCATAATTGTATGACGTATATATACGTCATTAGCACTGGTGTTGCATAATTGTATGACGTATATATTCGTCATTAGCACTTGTGATACATAATTGTATGACGTATATATACGTCATTACCACTGGTGTTGCATAATTGTATGACGTATATATTCGTCATTAGCACTGGTGTTGCATAATTGTATGACGTATATATACGTCATTAGCACTGGTGTTGCATAATTGTATGACGTATATATACGTCATTAGCACTGGTGTTGCATAATTGTATGACGTATATATACGTCATTAGCACTGGTGTTGCATAATTGTATGACATATATATACGTCATTAGCACTGGTGTTGCATAATTGTATGACATATATATATGTCATTACCACTGGTGTTGCATAATTGTATGACGTATATATTCGTCATTAGCACTTGTGATACATAATTGTATGACATGTATATACGTCATTAACAATGAAAGGGTTAATATAATTCAGGCATGGGAATTCTGTAAATAATGATTAATACTTTATTTCTGAAACCAGACGTGTATGTACAAATACAATAATATTACGTAACGAATATACATATTAAAAACATTTAAATATATTGTTTTAATATTGATATTAATATAAAAATGCTAAATTCTGAAAACATGCTAAATTCTTGTTTCATAATTTTGGTTCTAGTATTTTAAATAACATTAAAAAAATAATTATCATTTAAATATATTGTTTTAATATTGATATTAATATTTAAATGCTAAATTCTGGTTTCATAATTTTGGCTCTAGTATTTTAAATGGCATTAAAAAAAATAATTTAACATTTAAATATATTGTTTTGATATTGATATTAAAATGAAATTCTAAATTCTGAAAACATGATAAATTCTTGTTTCACAATTTTGGTTCTAATATTTTAAATGGCATTAAAAAATAATTTAACATTTAAATATATTGTTTTGATATTGATATTAAAATGAAATTCTAAATTCTGAAAACATGGTAAATTCTTGTTTCACAATTTTGGTTCTAATATTTTAAATGGCATTAAAAAATAATTTAACATTTAAATATATTGTTTTAATATTGACATTAATATTTAAATGCTAAATTCTGAAAACGTGCTAAATTCTTGTTTCATAATTTTGGTTCTGTTATTTTAAATGGTATTAAAAAAAATAATTTAACATTTAAATATATTGTTTTAATATTGATATTAATATTTAAATGCTAAATTCTGAAAACGTGCTAAATTCTTGTTTCATAATTTTGGTTCTGTTATTTTAAATGGTATTAAAAAAAATAATTTAACATTTAAATATATTGTTTTAATATTGATATTAAAATGAAATTCTAAATTCTGAAAACATGGTAAATTCTAAATGCTAAAATGTTAAATTTTTGGTTTTTATATTAGCAAATAATTTGTATGTATTAAATAAAGAGTTTTTATTTGTAAATATAATAAATAGTTTTTTATATTAAGCATGCTAAAATGTTAAATTTTTGGTTTTATTTAACAAATAATTAACTTACTAAAATAAGAAAATTGTTATAGCTTCTCGACAAGGGATTTGTTCAAGTTTACAGAAGGGTCTCTTGAGGTTTTTTTGGTAATAAAAAAAAATCAACTCCTGATTATATGCCGACGTTTTGCCAAAAGTTGTTTGTCATTTTCAGCAGCTGTTTTGATGCTGCTAGATAAAAGTATGGACGGTTAAATAGTGATTTTTCTTAAAAACAAGCCTTGAAAAATATGAAAACAACTTTTGGCGAAACGTCGGGATATAATCAATCAGGAGTTGAATTTTTATTACCAAAAAAATCCTCAAGAACCCCCTTCTGTGAACTTAAATTAATAAATATTTTTTGCGATTTGTGACACCCCACTATTAATTATGTCACGATTCTGAGGCAAAATGGATAAATCAACAAAAGTCTCCACACAAATGAAGTTTTTTTATTCAACGCGTTTCGAACACTTTGTGTTCATCATCAGGAAGACACCAAGGATGTGGTACTGACGGGTTAGTCAAGTGAAAACAAACCAAGGTTTTTTCACTTGATCAACCCGTCAGTACCACATCCTTGGTGTCTTCCTGATGATGAACACAAAGTGTTCGAAACACGTTGAATAAAACTTCATTTGTGTGGAGACTTTTGTTGATTTATCCATTTTACCTCAGAATGAGTAAATACCACACAATTACGGATTGCATAACTAATGATTAGTGATTACACAACTAATGATTAGTGATTGCACAACTAATGATTTATGTCACGATTATTTTTTTTTCAAAATTTTGACACGCCTATTTCAAAAAGGTTTTTGCCCATTATTACTCTACAACTTTTGAAGCATGATGATAATATCTTGTTTTCTTTCTTTCAGGGTAAAAGAAAAGAATCTTTTGGTAATAACAGAAATTTTGCAAGTAAGAAAAGAAGAGGAAAGTGGGTTTAAAATTGAAAAGAAAAAGATAACAAATGTAAATACAGTTTTTAAAAAATGTTTATTATTTCTTTTAAATGATTTATGTCTCGTTTATAACAGTTGTCAAATATTAGACTTTTCTAATATTAAAATGATAAACGATGTTCTTTTATATGTTTGTACTAAAAAAAAAAAAGAAAACAGAAAATTACCATTGTATATTTGTTAAAGAATACAGTTAAAATTTGATATCTTGAATATTAAACAGTGAAGAGGTATTTAATTGTGATGAATATTATTTTTAAGAGGAAATAAAAACATATTATCGTCTTTTTCCGAAAATAAGACACTGTTTTACTCTCTCTTTAGTTCTGAGATGTTTTCTAGGGCTTATTTTTAAGTGGAGGGCTTCAAGTACAATAACTAGACCCATTGTTTAATTTATATATATATATAAATTTAAATTTGGATATTTTTGACCAAATAGTTTTCCATTTTGGACTCTATTGTGTTTCCGGCTCTAAAAAAAAAAGCTTCACTGAGTAATGGCTTTTTTTAGAGCCGGAAACAATAGAGTCCAATCATTAGTTATGCAATCCGTAATTGTGTGGTATTTACTCATTCTGAGGTAAAATGGATAAACCAACAAAAGTCTCCACACAAATGAAGTTTTATTCAACAAACAACATGTTTCGAACACTTTGTGTTCATCATCAGGAAGACACCAAGGATGTGGTACTGACGGGTTGGTCCAGTGAACACAACTCTTGAACACTTGGTGTCTTCCTGATGATGAACACAAAGTGTTCGAAACGCGTTGAATAAAACTTCATTTGTGTGGAGACTTTTGTTGGTTTATCCATTTTACCTCAGAATGAGTAGAGTCCAAAATGGAAAACTATTTGGCCAAAAAAAAGTAGCCAATCATATTCGAGATTTGGACCACTCATGCAAAATTTAAATTTATATATATATATATATATAGTAGCTTCAGCTACTCAAAGGGACTGCTTCTGCCCGATGACGACGAATGTCGAAATATCGTTGTGAGTCTTTTTTTGTGTGTGTTTTTATCTGTTTTTCTCTTTTCCTGTGTGAACTAAATTTAAATTTATTTAATTACAATCTTGTTATATTCTTCTGGAAGATCCCGTCCTAAATTACCAAAGTTTTGAATTCCGTTCTGATTTTCCTCCGAATCCATTTTCCTGTAGTGAATTATTGGAACAAATCTCTCAAGACTTCAATATAGCTATAATTTTTAATCGAATGTTTTCCTTATCTCGAACACATATATTTAACACTATTTTTCCTTTTTATCGAGGTTTGGTCTAGCTACAATAATACAAACTCCTTTAAACCGACGTTTCGTCTATTTTTATAGACATCTTCAGGGCTACATCAATACATATTTAATTACAATGACATGAAAAGTAATTATATTACATTATTTAATTAATATAAATAAATACCTTGGTATTTTTCTATTGTCAGTCGTTGCTTCCTTACAATAAAAAAAACTTCCAAGGTAATTATGTATATTAATTAAATAATGTAACATAATCACTTTTCATGTTATTGTAATGAAATACGAGGGCGCTTTGAAAAGTCAGTGACTTTTTGAATAAAACAAATTTTTTTCGGCAAAGAAACATTTTATTTTTCTACATAGTCACCTTTTAGCTCGATACATTTAGTCTAGCGTTTTTTTAATTTTTTTATTCCCTCTGAATATATATATATAACACTATTTTTCTTTCTTATCGAGGTTTGGTCTAGCTTCAATAATGCAACACCTTTATAGCCGACGTTTCGTCTATATTTATAGACATCTTCAGGGCTACATCAATACAGAGTTTAGTTACTATATTGTATTGATGTAGCCCTGAAGATGACAAAAAATATGTAGAGGAAACGTTGGCTTAAAGAGATGTTCTATTATTGAAGCTAGACCAAACTTCGATAAAAAAGAAAAAAAATAGTGTATAATTTTTAATAAATTATATTTTTCATAATATTTTAACTAGGGTTTATTTTTGAGGTGGTGGTAGTCTTATATTCCAAACTTGTCTCAAAAATTACTTTTTTTGGCTTATTTTCCGGTGATGTTGTATTTTTGGTAAAAAGACAGTAGTAGGGCGGGGGGGGGGGCATAGTACATATTGAGAGGTTTTTGGAGAATGATTAGAGTGGAAGAGAAACACCAAAAAAAAAAACAAAATCATAAAGCGTTTCGACCCTTAGTGTTCATCGTCAGAGTATATCTATTTGAGTAAAGTAACAAAATATGTTGATAAAATAAAGTATGTTGACAAAATAAATCAGCATCATATTACTGAGGTAGATGTTACTTGATGATTATTACTATTATTATTATTTGATGGTGACTATAGCACTGCGTCCTTTAAAAAAAACTATTGTACTTCCCCTCCTTCAATACTAAAGTACCCCAGCAGTTAGCTTCAACGCCTCCAAAAAGCTCAGCACTTTTGCTGGGTCCAGCGGTAAAAGTTTTTCTATGGTTTTGTTGAGTGTCCCAAAGCACCTTACCTCTGTGCAGTAAAGTTGACTTATAGTCAGTTAGTTACCTGATGATGAGCACTTGTTCGAAACACTTTGTGTGATTAAATTTTTTTTTTTGGATAACTTGGTGTTTTTTTCCATATCTCGAAAAGATATGGACCATGTCCTTCCGTAGTCACCACATCTGCAATAGATTGCAAGACAAACAGCTCCATCTCAATGGCCTGAAAAGAAAATTTGTAGAGCGAGGTTACCCTCTCTAATGGACTAACTGGCATGGAGTCATGGGTAAGATACTGACTGAACTGCCATGGAGTCATGGGTAAGATACGGACTAGACTGGCATAGTCTCATGGGGAAGATACGGACTGGCCTGGCATAGAGGTATGGGTAAGGTACTGACTGAACTGACATGGAGTCATGGGTAAGATACTGACTCAACTGAGATGGAGTCATGGGTAAGATACGGACTGGCCTGGCATAAAGGTATCGGTAAGATACTGACTAGGCTGGCATAGTCTCATGGGGAAGATACGGACTGGCCTGGCATAGAGGCATGGGTAAGATACTGACTGAACTGACATGGAGTCATGGGTAAGATACTGACTGAATTGACATGGAGTCATGGGTAAGATACTGACTGGTCTGACGTGGAGTCATGGATAAGATACGAACTGGCCTGGCGTAGAGTCATGGGTAAGATACTGTCTGGGTTGGTGTAGACTCATAGGTAAGATACTGACTGAATTGACATGGGTAAGATACGGACTGGTCTGGCATAGAGGTATGGGTAAGATACTGACTAGGCTGGCATAGTCTCATGGGTAAGATACGGACTGACCTGACGTGGAGTCATGGGTAAGATACTGACTGGGCTGGTGTAGACTCATAGGTAAGATACTGACTGAATTGACTTGGAGTCATGGGTAAGATACTGACTGGCCTGACGTGGAGTCATGGGTAAGATACGAACTGGCCTGGCGTGGAGTCATGGGTAAGATACGAACTGGCCTGGCGTAGAGTCATGGGTAAGATACGGACTGACATGCCATAGATTCATGGGTAAGATACATAACTGAATTCTTCAAAGTGAGCTACTACTAAACAATGCATAACCCCTACATAAAGAAAAAAAGAAAATAACCAGATTCAAACCTTTCATAAAAACGGAAGTACACTACCCATACAAGACATTTGATCACTATTTATTATAGGAATGACTGCATTTTAATCTTTGAGCCAAATCATTGCACTGTAATTGCTTGAACCATAAAATAATATTGTTTCTTCATAAAGAAACACGAAGGATAAAGGTAACTATCAATGTAGTTAATTAAAAAAAGGTTTATTTACAATTAACATGATTTATATTTACAGCTTAAAACCTGAATGAATAGCAACTATACCAAAGGATAGGTTTTCATAAGTGACATTCCAAAAACCAGCGTTTTGTATCATCTCTTTGAAGTCCTCTTGATTAGGAAACTGACGAATACTTTCAACTAAATATTTATAAGACTTAAAATCACCTGCAATCACTTGACCCATGACTGGAATGATTTGAAATGAATAAAGATCGTAGAGACTCCTTAAAAGATCATTATTGACATGACTGAATTCTAGACACATGAATCTACCTCCAGGCTTTAAAACACGATACGCCTCATCTAGTGCTTTATTCATTCTTGTAACATTCCTTATACCAAAAGCAATTGTATAGGCTGAGAAAGTGTCATCATCAAATGGAAGTTTTTCTGCATTACCTTCGACCCATTTAATCTCCTCGGGATCTGTTAGACCAACAGATATGGCTTTTTCTTGTCCTTGTTTTAACATTTCACTATTAATATCGCATATAGTAACACAACTAGCCGGTTTATCTTTAACATCAATTGATTTAATATATTTTAAAAATCTAAATCCGATATCTCCTGTACCTCCAGCTACATCAAGAAGTGATGTACCTGCTGTCGGTCCTAACCTTTCAATGAATATATCTTTCCAAAGACGATGAACTCCTATACTCATAGCATCGTTCATCACATCATAAGAAGTAGCAACATTACGAAATACTCCATAAACTTTCTCATTTTTCTCTTCTAACGTGACTTTTTCAAAACCGAAATGAGTTTCGTTTTTATTTTTCGCTTCTCCATCATGTTTTTCAACGCTAAAATGTCTATAAGTTAATCTGACGATTTTTAATGGATTTTTAGAACGATATAAACAGAGTAAGTGTGACAACCTCATGGTAAACCACAACAGTTGAGTAACCTTCTTGTCATTAATCAGCTGATCATGTAAATAAATATTTAATAATTAACTTAAATAATATATTTTATACTTAATATTCTTACAAACTAAAAAAACAGAACTATTAAAATGAAATTTTTAAACATTTCAGTTGTAATTAATATGAAGTTTTGTTGATGACCTTCACGTAAACAAATCAGAACAGCTGTTAATCATAAGTACTAAAGGCGCTGAAGTCATGGGTTCCTTCAAATATTTCCTGTTTTTGTGTTGTTTTTGATGACTCTTCACAACTTCTGCGCACTTACATATGCCTATTATTACGAAAATATTAATATAAATGTATTTTTTCTATTATATCAACGAATTAGCGAGGAAAGATAACAGTATTATTTCGTGCAATGTACAATTTATGTGTTATTTTTAATTATCGAGAGACTATATTCTATTTAATTAATATTAATAAAATTTTCGATTATTATACATGAATTTTAAAGTGTATTTAATTTTGTTATTATGTAAAATAAAGAAAGTTTATTTAGATTTAGTTGTAGATGAAATAAATTTGATGATGATAAAGGACGGGATTGATGAGTTTTCTTGAATAAGTTTTTGTTGTTAACAATGATGGCTAGTATTGAGAAAAGTTACCAACAGTTAAGCGGTGATGAAGGTGAAGAAACGCCACAAGGAAGCGGAGTTATGATACATTTGGTTCCAGAAACTTGTAAAGGTAACTGAACTACTTTCCAATTATTGTAAAACTATATATGTAAATCTACTACTTCAGTAATTGTTTAAAATTATTTTAAATAGTATCTTATTCGGAAGAGTAAACTGATGTTTTCTTATGAATTAACTCCTTCTTTATCAATGTAAGTTTAACCTACCCAATTTTACTGTTCAAGTCAAGATATTCGAACCTAAATGTCTACATGTTAATGTTACTTTATACTCAATTTCACTAAATGTAAACGTATATCAAATTCATTCACAAAAATTATTATTCATTGGTTTGTTTTATTGTGATTATCTCAATTTTGTCAATCGTTATTAAATCATAATGTTTGAAGTAACTACAGGTGAGAGTTCTTCGTGTAATATATCCTTATTCAATAGTCAATAATGTCGAAATCTCCCTAAAGAATTATTACGATTTATAGGTTTTATAGATTCATTAGAAAGGAAGTTGTAGTACCTGGTTTGACATGAAATACGATAATGTTCCTTATCATTGCTTCAATATTGCCTATAACCAATGTGGGTTCCTTATCACACAACCATATATGTGTTTATCAAATGTCATTAGTATATATTTAAACATTGAGACGTGTAGCTTTGTTACTACACATTCGATAGGCATTAGTCCAGCCATTTTGCAGGAATATGTACGCAAAAATGTTTTCTCTGATACATGAAATGATTAAAACCGTTAAATTCAGAACCTTTTCCTTTTATCATCATTATATTTTATAGAAACCTACTAATAAATTCATCAGATATCATGAGTTTGGAAGCAATATGAAAAATTATCCTTTGAATGTATTGGTTCTGACATTTTATAACTATATATGCATATAACAGATTCAATGATATATCGACCGTTTGATAGAATAGGTGTGTTCTCTAATCGGGGTTCGGTCAATTTTCCAGGATAAAAAATCAAACCTTTTTCATTTAAAACCTTTTTCATAGGCAGAAGTAAGAATTTTTTAACTAAAAAATGAAATGTACATTATTTAAAGGAACAACAATGTTAACCGGACAAAACCTTCGACTAGACTATATGTATATAAACAAAACTAAAGTTTATCGGGACTCGGTCAGTTGTTCAGGTTCAAATTAAGCCCCCATTGCCAACGTTTCGGTCTTTATTTAAAACCTTTTTTTATAGGCCTACAAAACAGAGGAAGTATAAGAAATATATATTTCTTATATATATAAAAAATATATTTGTTGTCAATGGGAGTTAATTTGCATGTTGCTTGTTTTTTGGAAGTTTGTCCAAACAAACATAGACAGTAGCCTACATGTGTTAATCATGTAATTTAGTATAAACGAAGGTATGCTGCAACAGAACCAGATTTCCAAGGCCTAAAGATGACATAAATGTATGTCGAAACGTCGGCAAAAGGATTAGTTTCAAATCATTAGACCTCAAACCTCAAAAAAAAAAAAAAAAAAAAAATATCATATAAGTATTGGGTCAAGAAAACAAATCATGATATATGTATATGTAAGATTAAATTTTTACCTACCTATTTTCTTGTATCTTTTCCGTTTCTTTATTAGTCCTTTCCTTTGTCCGGTAACTAGGTTCAGTACAAATAAGTACTTTGTATTAAAGTATTTGTGTTTAAATTATAATTTTAATTTTTCAACAAAAGTAAATTGTTAATAACATGTTTTTTTTTTTTTTTTAGCCTCGCGTTGGAATCACATAGAGGATTTGGATTCCTTCTTTGCCCATGTCTATAAATATCATCAAAAACATGGCTTTTCATGCATGATGCTGCAGGAAATTTTGGAATTGTTCCAGTTTATATTTGTTGTCATATTTTCTTTGTTCCTCTTCAATTGTGTTAACTATCCGGTGTTATTTGGGTAAGAAAATTATATTATTATTAGTTTATAATTAATAAACGAATTTAAAGAGGAATTAAAACATTTTTTACATGGTTGAATTTTCTTTAATAACTGTGCAATCTGTTATGGTTATATTCATGTTAGAAGAAGTATTAAGTCTACACACAAAAAAGTTTTATATTATTAATATGGATGATCAAACCACAATAAGAAATTGGAAAGCAAGACTAAGATCTTTCAACCGTAACAAGCGGTCTTCGTCAGAGTCAAAAACCCAACTGACCCAGTTGGGTTTTTTGACTCTGACGAAGACCGCTTGTTACGGTTGAAAGATCTTAGTCTTGTTTTCCCATTTCTTATTGTGGTTTGATCATTGATTGTTATTTCACGTGTTTATGTGAAATCTTTTTATTATTAATATGGTAAACCGTCATACATCGTAAGATGATATTGGAGTCGCTTTCAAACGTTGTCAATCTTCAATCGAAACTATAACCATCTCTAACCTAGAGTAGGTTAGTTGCGATTGAAGATGGACAACGTTCGAAAGTGCTCCAACGACTCCAAGATCATCGTACGAGGTATGACGGTTTGCCATATTAATAATATAAATCATACTAACCTCAGTGATGATAATAATAATATGCATATATTTAACAAAAAAGTTTTTTACAAGAAACTAAACACCACGTTTCGAACACTTGATGTTACTTCTTCAGGTTACATCTGCTCTGCTGGGGTGGTTGTTCGGGAGGTAACAGTGAATGTGAGACCAAGTCCTTGCTTGGTCTCACCTCCCGAACAACCACCCCAGCAGAGCAGATGTAAACCTGAAGAAGAACATCAATTGTTCGAAACGCGTTGTTTAGTTTCTTGTAATAAACTTTTTTTTTTGTGGAGACTTAATACTTTTCCTAACATGAATTTTCTTTCTTACTGTTTGGTTTTGCATCTTGTCCATTTTCCTGAGTGAAACTAGAAAGTTCACTTTGGTACTTTCCATGTTCACTCTAGAAGAGGGGTGGGTGTCATTTTGGTGTTAGGAGCCAAATACAGCTTATGGAGAAACATAATTTTGGCCATAAAACTTATGTTTTATAAGTTTTACTCCATAAACTCATGGAGTAGCTACACGCTGGTATATTGTATGTCCAAAAAGTTCCTTCCTTGTGTGATCATAAACCTCGTATATTGTATATCCAAAAAGTTCCTTCCTTGTGTGATCATAAATCTCGTATATTGTATATCCAAAAAGTTCCTTCCTTGTGTGATCATAAACCTCGTATATTGTATATCCAAAAAGTTCCTTCCTTGTGTGATCATAAACCTCGTATATTGTATATCCAAAAAGTTCCTTCCTTGTGTGATCATAAACCTCGTATATTGTATATCTAAAAAGTTCCTTCGTGGAGTGACCATAAAGCTATTATATTGTTTGTCCGAAAACTTCGTTCATCTGGTGACTCTGAGCTTTGAACAATATTAAACTCGTATATTGTATATCTAAAAAGTTCCTTCATGGAGTGACATAAAGCTATTATATTGTCTGTCCGAAAACTTCGTTCATCTGGTGACTCTGAGCATTGAACAATATTAAACATTAAACTCGTATATTGTATATCCAAAAAGTTCCTTCGCGGAGTGGCCATAAAGCTTTTATATTGTATGTCCAAAAAGTTCCTTATGGGATGTCCATTAAGTTTCTTTACTATTTAAATAAATTTATTAGGATGATTATTCATTTGATAGATTATGTTACCCAATAATCAACACTTGGATTGTAGTTCTTATGTCACCACAGTTGTCTTGGATGAACTCCTATATTCTTCGTATTATTAATTTGTAGTAATTTTTTTTTATTTGTTTGTTTTTATTTTCGTAATTAATTTTTTTTTGTTTTGTTTTTAGGAATAAAAGGAGTAATGAAACAAACAGTAAAATAACGTTTTTCGATGTTGTTTACGACAACGAAGTGTGCTTTTCAAGAATGGGTCCTTTGTCTTGGACGTTGGTGATTGTGTCGTCAATATTTTGGCTTTTGAAAGCTGTTCAAGTTATCTACCATCTTTTCACTTACTGGGACATCAAGGCCTTCTTTAACAATGCCTTAAAGATTCACGATGTCAGTATATTTCACTTTAGGCCAAACAACTTTTGATTTCAAAAAAAGAAATCTATCAATAAACATTAGACCAGAGATTCCCAAAATTAGCAGGAAGTTAGTTTGGTGTATCGAATTTCTCAGTTTAAAGATCGTGATTGACGCGACTGCGGTTCATTTTAATGAATATATATAAATATATATATATATATAACAAGATTTCACATAAACACGTGAAATAACAATCAATGATGAAACCACAATATGAAATGGCAAAACAAAAATATTTCATATTGTGGTTGATTATTGATTGTTGTTTCACGTGTTTATGTGAAATCTTTTTATCGATATATATATAAAAAGATTTCACATTAACACGTGAAACAACAATCAATGATCAAACCACAATAAGAAATGGGAAAACAAGACTAAGATCTTTCAACTGTAACAAGCGGTCTTCGTCAGAGTCAAAAACCCAACTGAACACTAGATGCAGAAAACATCCGGTGAGGAGTTGAGAAGAGTGGGAGGGAAGAGTGTTATTCTAAAAGGGTGAAAGCACAGGAAAGGACTAATGTCCAGAAGGGGATGTTTGGGGAAACAAAGGAGTACAGTAAGAAAAAGTAAAAAACTATCCGCTAGCTGTCAACCCTCTTTGAAGAGGCTATTGCCCTCGTGACGAAAGTATCAAGTTTGAAGAGACCGTTACTAATGTTTATAATATTAGATCTATTAAATTTAATTAGAGAGGATTCAATAATATTTCTTAACAACATTGATTTTTCATAGGTAATAAATTTAGCTCCTGTCCAATCAATATGATGATTTTCATTTTTTATATGCAAGAATAAGGCACTACTTTTTTCCTGTCTACTTACGTTATATTGGTGTTGTTTTACACGTGTTTTTAATAATTTACCAGTTTGACCAATATAAATTTTATGGCAATTTTTGCACGGTATTTTATAAATACCAGCGGACTCCAATTCGCTGGGAGAGTTTTTTATTAACATATTACCCACGTTATTACGATTAGAAAACACTATATTAAAATCAAGTTGTTTGGCTAATCTTGGAAGGGGGTCCAATGATTCGTGGTATGGCAAACCTATAGAATTTGATAATACAAGGGGCTCTGTTGAAGTTATGGCAAAAATTGCCATAAAATTTATATTGGTCAAACTGGTAAATCATTAAAAACACGTGTAAAACAACACCAATATAACGTAAGTAGACAGGAAAAAAGTAGTGCCATATTCTTGCATATAAAAAATGAAAATCATCATATTGATTGGACAGGAGCTAAATTTATTACCTATGAAAAATCAATGTTGTTAAGAAATATTATTGAATCGTCTCTAATTAAATTTAATAAATCAAATATTATAAACATTAGTAACGGTCTTTTCAAACTTGATACTTTCGTCACGAGGGCAATAGCCTCTTCAAAGAGGGTTGACAGCTAGCGGATAGTTTTTTACTTTTTCTTACTGTACTCCTTTGTTTCCCCAAACATCCCTTTCTGGACATTAGTCCTTTCCTGCGCTTTCACCCTTTTAAAATACTACTCTTCCCTCCCACTCTTCTCAACTCCTCACCAGATGTTTTCTGCATCTAGTGTTCAGTTGGGTTTTTGACTCTGACGAAGACCGCTTGTTACGGTTGAAAGATCTTAGTCTTGTTTTCCCATTTCTTATTGTGGTTTGATCATCGATATATATTATATATATATATATATATATATATATATATATATACAACAAAGACTCACTTTTCAATATTTCGACCGTAATGGCGGTCGTCCTCAGGAGAAGAAGTGAATTGACGGAGGGACGACAGTCAACTGAAGAACTCACTGGGTGAGGGCTAAAGCAGTGCTGACGCAAAGGAGACAAATAAAAAAGGAACTAGGAAGTCGAGAGCAAAAATAAAAAAAAAAATGTTTTTGAAAGGTAGAAAAAGGTTAAGAAAAGAAAAAGTAAAGAAAATATATAGAACAATTAAAAATAAAAAAAAATTAAAAAAAAATAAATAAATAAATAAAAAACTAACGATTTAAATTCAAGCCAGGTTTCGAGCCAAATTTCAAACCCTACTTTTTTGAACTCCTTAAATCCTAATGACAACCTGTCTCCTCCTGAGCGAAGGGCTATTCATGAGCTGAGAAGCGACAACAATCTCATGATTATGCCTGCCGATAAAGGTTCTTCTGTTGTTCTCATGAATTACGACGACTATTGTCGTGAGGCTGTGAGACAACTCAATGACCAGCTTTATTACCTTCCTTTATCATCTGACCCCACTCCTTCTTATAAACACTCCTTAACCCAACTTCTGGAGAGCTCTTCTTTCCGTGAGGGGCTCTCCAAAGAAGATGTAGCCGTTCTTGTCCCTTCTAATCCACGTTGTCCTAAATTTTACTTACTCCCTAAAATTCACAAATCTTTTGAGATGCCTTTTACTCCGCCCCCCGGGAGGCCAATAGTTTTCTAGCTATGGTTCTCTCACGGAAAGGGTTTCTGCGTTCGTTGATGCCTTCTTGCAGCCTATTGTAAGAATGCAGCCTTCTTACTGCAGAGACTCCTTTCATTTCCTTGATTTACTGAAAAACCTGTCCATTCCTGAGACGCTTGACTTCCCCCTTGTCATGGTCACGATGGATGTGAAGTCGTTATACACTATCATTGACCATGATGAGGGTTTGGAGGCTTTACGCTATTTTCTTAATCACAGACCCCTACCTCATTCTCCCTCTACCGATTTCCTTGTCAAACTGGCTGACTTTGTTTTGGGGCATAATTACTTTCAATTCGAAGGTAAGTTTTATCTTCAAAACCAGAGGTACCGCCATGGGGACGAGGATGGCTCCTTCTTTTGCCAATTTATTTATGGCGAAGCTGGAACAAATGTTCCTTGCTTCTTGCCCTCTTTCTCCACTATTCTATGTTAGATTTATTGATGACATCTTCCTTGTTTGGCAGCACGGCCAACATCTTTTGGATTCTTTCATCACTTCCTTCGAAGCTTTCTCCACCTCTATCTCTTTCACACACCATTCCTCCCCCTACAACATAACTTTCTTAGATGTTGACATCACTCTTAACAGTGGGACCTTCACGACGTCTGTTCACGTTAAGCCCACCAACGCCCAAAACTACCTCCATTACAAAAGTTGTCATCCTCCTCATATTAAAAAATCTATCCCGCGGTCTCTTTCAATCCGTCTTCATCGCCTCTGTAATAATATCCAAGATCGGGAAACCAATCTTCAAAAACTTAAATGCAAATTCACTCAGCGTGGTTATCCCCCCAATTTACTCAATAGCCGAATCATCCCTGCCAATGTCAACTTTTCCACTAATAACAGAAGAGAACCCACTACTACTGCTTCGCTTCTTACAAATTATTTCCCTGGTGTCCATAAATTAAGAAAATTTATTAAAGAACTTTACCCTATCCTTTCCTCTTCCCCCTCTACCGTTTCAGTTTTTAACCAGTTGCCCCGCATTTCCTTTAGAAGAGCCCCCAATCTCTCAAATATTTTTTCCCACCGGGCCGGCAAACTTATTCAGAATCCCCAAAGCAGCGGTGGCCTACAACGTTGTGGACGTCGGAGATGTCTTACCTGTCCCATTGTTGATTCTGGGTCTTCATTTGAGTCTCTAACTAATCTTAATTCTTACCCTATTCACAGTCCTTCCTCCTGTATCTCCACTGACTGCGTTTACCTCTTGAAATGCACCCAATGTGATGCTTTTTACGTTGGTTTAGCATCTACGATGCTGAACCTTCGGATGAATAATCACAGGCTTTCGGTTGGTAAACGCAGCAGTCTCCCTGTCGCCACTCACGCTAATTCCCACCATCTCAGTTTCAATGATTGTTTCACAGTCCAAGTTCTTAAACAAGTCCCAAGTGATAACAGACAATTTACTTTAAAAGCTTCTGAGGAAGCCCACATTTGGCTCCTGGGGGCACGCTCGAAACCTGGCTTGAATTTAAATCGTTAGTTTTTTATTTATTTATTTTTTTTTTAATTTTTTTTTTTTATTTTTAATTGTTCTATATATTTTCTTTACTTTTTCTTTTCTTAACCTTTACTATTTTAAAGGTAGAAACCTTTCAAAAACTTTTTTTTTTTTATTTTTGCTCTCGACTTCCTAGTTCCTTTTTTATTTGTCTCCTTTGCGGCAGCACTGCTTTAGCCCTCACCCAGTGAGTTCTTCAGTTGACTGTCGTCCCTCCGTCAATTCACTTCTTCTCCTGAGGACGACCGCCATTACGGTCGAAATATTGAAAAGTGAGTCTTTGTTGTGTTTCTGTTTATGTGTCACTGCTTATTTTAATTGTTATTTGTCCTGCCGGACCGTTTTTCGTTTATCATGGTATATATATATATATATTATATATTGTGAAGCGACGGTTGGAGACCAACGGCTCCGAGGTAAATCCAGGCTTCGATTTCCACCTGGCCCTCGATTTATTCCCGTGGGAGGTGAATAAATCTGAGTACGTCGTCCCTCGGAGAGGACGTTAAGCCGTTGGTCCTGAGCCTGTACAATGTCAGGTACTCGTTAAAGATCTCTATTTTCAATACACTAGAGTTAGGCAAAATTTAGGATCCTCAATGTAGAATCTGTAGAATCACCGATCAAACAAAAAGCCGGTAAACGGCTGACGTCATCACCCGCTAGGGGATCGATTTAAACAATAAAATAGTTTTTCTTTTTCTTTTTTCTAATCATATTGTGTCAGATTCCAATTGTACGTGTTTTGTCGGGATCAGGGTGCCCAATGGTTAACGTACTCGCCTCTTAACTGGTAGGTCAGGGGTTCACAACCCACTCTGAGCCTCGATTTATTCTACGCAGGAGGTGAATAAATCTGAGCATATCGTCCCTCAGAAAGGATTGTAAGCGATCGATACGATGTCACGTACTTGTTAAAGATCACCTACTCTAACTACACATGAGTTGGCAAGATTTATTTGGATCAATGTTTGACCTATTTGTGTTTCCTTGTAGGACTACCACTGCAGCCTAACCAAGCATAACCGGAGTGTTTTATTTTTTTAGTATCTGCTCTATATTTGAAATGAATCGAAATTCTGTGGAATTAAACTCAAAATAAAAGCAAATATAATTTGTATTTGTTGTTTGTTGACAGAATGAATTGGAGAACGTGACGTGGCACGAAGTACAGGGCAGATTGAGAGAAGTTCAATTGGAACAACAAATGTGTATTCACAAGAAAAACTTAACCGAGCTGGATATTTACCACAGAATACTGAGGTGAGTGCCTTATACAGCACGCTCGATACTTGTGTATATATATATATAAATGAAAAAAGACAACATATAGAAGAAGCGAGAAAACTTACTGGATCGATATTACGAACTTCAGTTCGAAATATCGATCCAGTAAGTTTTCTCGCTTCTTCTGTATGTTGTCTTTTTTCATTTATATATCTGTCCGATTTGGACCGTTTTAATATTTTTATATATATATATATATATAAAATAAGGTATTGTTTTCTTGACCACAAATTCCGAGAAGAAGAAAAAGTATATATATATTTTCTCTTTAATGTTATTTTATGTTGTTATTTATTATGTTGTTTTTACTTTCTTCTACCTCCTATGAGGTCGAAATCTTGTGTTTCCTTTTATAATTTAGTTATGGTTAGTCGTTAATTTATGTTAATCAGTTATTGGACTGTGTTATTGCCTCCAGTATGTCTTTCTTACTGTACTCCTTTGTTTCCCCAAACAACGCTTTCTGGACATTAGTCCTTTCCTGCGCTTTTACTCTTTTAAAATACCACTCTTCCCTCCCACTCTTCTCAACCCCTCACCAGATGTTTTCTGCATCTAGTGTTTCAGTTGGGTTTTTGACTCTGACGAAGACCGCTTGTTACGGTTGAAAGATAGATATATATATACATATATATACAATTAAAAGAAACGGTCCAGCGGACTTTTTTAAAATAAAATAAATTCAAAACGAAGGGAACACACAGAAAGACACAGACATAACTCACATCGATATTTCGATGTGAGTTATGTCTGTGTCTTTCTGTGTGTTTCCTTCGTTTTGAATTTATTTTATTATATATATATATATATATATGAGATTAAATTTTCTCCCTATTGTTTTTTTAATTAATTTCTTGGATACCTTTTCTAAATCTCTTAAGAGTTCTTTAAATTCACTAGGAACTAGGTATATTAACTCACCATAAGTTCTGTTTTCCATGAATTTTATTCTTTCCGACGTTTCGGTCCTCTTCAACCATCATCAGGGTGAAACACGTATATACAATATCTTATTTTTTATGTACTTAAATATAACACTCAAATTCCTTAATGAAACATACTAAATACAATGTAAATAGCCGGCCAGTTTATATGTTTAAAAGGGACCGACAGCATTAACGGCCTTTTCGAGGGATGACGTGCTCAGATTTATTCACCTTCTGCGCGAATAAATCGAGGGCCAGGTGGGGATCGAACCCTGGACTACCAGTCCAGAGGCGAGTACGTTAACCACTGAGCTACCTGGCTCTCATATGTCGTATAAAATTTGGCAAAACTTTATTTATCATGAGACTCATTAATTTATCGTTCATAATTTTAATCGTTTGTTTCTGAGCTTTTATTATTATTATTATTATTATTATTTGAGATTATTATTAAATGGCGTTAATTTTATTATGATCCGCCTAAATCTAACATCCTTTCAACCCTTCACAATGAATCACAACGCCGAGGGATGACGTGCTCAGATTTATTCACCTTCCGCGCGAATAAATAGAGGGTCAGATGAGGATCGAACCCCGGACCTATCAGTTCAGAGACGATATCGTTAACCACAGAGCTAACCTGGCCCCCATTTATGCACTATATAGTTTTATTTATATATTTATTATTATAGGCCCCCTATCCTTAAACTAAAAACAATTTTTTTCTCTTTTTTCAGATTCAAGAACTACCTAGTCGCCATGATCAACAAATCATTGCTTCCTATCAAGTTTTCATTTCCTGTCTTTGGTGAAGTTGTCTACCTGAGTCATGGCCTTAAATACAACTATGAACTACTTCTTTTCAGTAAGCAGCCCATATCATCATAGTCTGTTTACACGAAATCCTCTGTATATATATGCTTTTCAGTCCGTATGTCTGTCTGTCCTCGATTTCCAGATAGTTTTGTTAACTTTACTAAGGATTTGTATTATTAACAAGCAATGCTAACACACACACAGAAAGACATCATCGAAAAAACATCATAAACGACTTTTGAGGCCTCAAAACGTATAATTCTGACAAAATCTCGAGATCGATTTTTTTACGATCACTATACTTATAGTAAAGTAAAATAACAAGCAATGCTAACATACTCACCCACCCACAAACACAAAGACATCATCAAAAAAAAAACATCATAAAACGACTTTTGGGACCTCAAAACGTGTAATTCTGTCAAAATCTCGAGATCGAATTTTTTCACGATAACTATACTTTACTTATAGTAAAGTAAAATAACACCACCCACCCACACACACAAAGACATCATCGAAAAGACATTGTGGTTTATTTTCTGTACTTATGTTTAATGGATTTTAATTTTATATTATTTTATTTTAATAACGTGCACTTAATATTATACTAATTACTTGCTTAATAATTACTTAATTAACGCAAGTATATTGCAATTTTATTAGCAGTAATAATTGGCTCATTAACTGATTGAGTTATTGAATGAAATCGATATCAAATCGATATAAATATGCGAGAAGTCTCTCAGTGCTATGAAGGTTTCATTGTGGTTACTTCTGTATAGGCTTTAAGCGAAACTGGCCAACCATTTCATTTGTTGTTCCGCTATAAATAAAATAGATTATTAATTAACAAGTCAAATACACTTTAATAACTTACAAAAAACCTTAAGAAAAAAAAACTAATATAATAAATAATTGAAATTGAAAACAAAAAAAATGTATTTTTTGTTTAGAAGGACCAATGTCGCCGTTTGAAAATAATTGGCACCTGAAGGAAGATTACAAATGTGTTTCGAAACGTCATGAATTAGCCTCGTCTTTGTCTAGGTAATTAATTATTGTGATATTTCATATTTTTATTTCTTGCATTTTGTGTACTTCACTACTGCACTATTAAAGACGATATGAAAATGCAGTATAACCTTTTTATAACCTACTATAATGTTTCTTATAAAAATATTCTCTCTTATAAGAAGTGTAAGGTTCTCTATAAAATTGTAATGTTTTCTTTATTTCAACCACATATATTTAACACTATTTTTTTTTTTAAACGAAGTTTGGTCTAGCTTCAATAATACAACACCGACGTTTCGTCTATATTTGTAGACATTTTCAGGGCTACAACACTTAAAAAGTGTTGTATTATTGAAGCTATACCAAACCTCGATAAAAAAAGAAAAATAGTGTTTAAAAAATTATAGAAATACGAATGTTTTTTCAGCAAAAGTTTTCTTTGATACATATAAATAAAAAAAACTTAACCTATTTAGCAGTAAGTGCAATAGAAATATACTTTCTTTTGTTGAACATTTTAAAATAATGAGCAAATACAAAACATAGACGAATCGTAGCATTGTTAGTTTGCAGTGGCAGTCCCACAAGGAACACACGTAGGCCAAGCATTGGCCCTTTGTGATACCACACAATGAAGACTGATTCTACAGTGGGAGTCCTAAATTTTGCCTAACTCAAGTGTATTTAGAGTAGGGATCTTTAATGAGTACCTGACATCGTACAGGCTCGGGACCGACGGTTTAACGTCCTTCTCCGAGGGACGACGTGCTCAGATTTATTCACCTCCCGCGTGAATAAATCGAGGGCCAGGTGAGGATTGAACCCCGGTCCTATCAATTCAGAGGCGAGCACGTAACCACTGAGCTAGTCTAGTCCCCTGAATCGTAGCATTATTTAAAGTATTATAGAAAACATAATAAACATCATAACAACATGACACGATTTAACAAATATTTAATTATTAATATTACATTTAACCAAGCAGTATAATACTTTATAGTTTAATTGTTCTCACATTTCGTTGCTTCTACAAAGTTCTTGTAAATCAATATATACTGAGCTTTTGCTATTTTTATAACGGTTTGTTAAAGGAATTTATAAACAATAATACATGGAGCAGTCTTCTTCTTCCTTAGAGCTAACAGTTGAGTGTCAAGAGAAATTCAGTGGTACCTCGGTTTTCGAGCTCCTCGCTATTTGAACAATTCGGTTTTCGACCAAAAAAAATTCGAGCTAAAAATGCTTACGAATTAGAACAGATTTCGGTGTTTGAACACTTAGGCTGGGAACCGAAAATAGCCGAGTAGAGTCAAAACGTACGCAGCGTCAACCTGTATGCCATCACACCTGTGTTCAAAAGGTATGTAAATGATACAAAATGATTTATATTACTTCTTTTTTATGTTCATTCTATATTATGTTCACATTTAGGTCTTTAATGTTGTTTAGATACACGTTTTCGTAATTTTTTATTTTAGGTATTTTTTTTTTGGGTAAAACGGATTAAAATACTTACCATTCTTTCTTATGGGAAAAAATATTTCAGTTTTCGAACAAATCGGTTTTCGATCAACAAACTCGAACGATTATGGTCTATAACCGAGGTACCACTGTACTGTTGTTCTACGCAGTATACTAAAGTTGTAGACAAAGGCGTGTACACAGCTGTACATCTGTCGCGTGAATGATGTTCAACTCTGACAAGCCATTACAACTAGTCTTATATAGGAATTATTTAGAATGTTCAAGATAGCTGATGAAATAACATCAGAAAACAACACTGGAGGTTATTATTTGTGCCAAAATTCAAACTATATGTGTTCCCTTTTGCGATTGCCTCTGCAATATAACCAATCAAAATCACAATCATCAAATACAGGTGGAAACAGTTGGTTTATGTTTATAATTATTCAGAATAGGTATAATAATATTCTTTATGCATTATAAAGGTATAGTTTCCTTAAGATAACGAAATTGGAATAATACATACATATTATTATTACCACTGAGGTTAGTATGATTTATATCATTAATATGGCAAACTGTCATACCTCGTAAGATGATCTTGGAGTCGTTGGAGCGCTTTCGAACGTTGTCCATCTTCGATAGCTACTAACTTACCTGAATAAGTTTAAAATCATTAGTTGTGCAATCCGTAATTGTGTGGTATTTACTCATTCTGAGGTAAAATGGATAAACCAACAAAAGTCTCCACACAAATGAAGTTTTATACAACAACATCAACGCGTTTCGAACACTTTGTCTTCCTGATGATGAACACAAAGTGTTCGAAACGCGTTGTTGTTGTTGAATAAAACTTCATTTGTGTGGAGACTTTTGTTGGTTTATCCATTTTACCTCAGAATGAATAGGTTTAGTAGCGATTGAAGATGGACAACGTCTGAAAGCGGTCCAACGACTTCAAGATCATCTTAGGAGGTATGACGGTTTACTATATTAATAATACGAAAGTGTAGTAGTCTAGGCTACTCGCTCTCACTCTGCCCTCATTGTGAATTACCAATACCCCAGTAATAATTTGAGCCGCTTATTTTGAAAGTGGCCTAATTCCATTTATGTTAAAATCGAGATATTTAAGGGTTTGCGGTTTACAAAATTTAAAAATATTGTCATTTTATTTATCAACTAATTTTTGTTATAAAAAAAAACTTAGTAATTTTAAATAAATTTTGTACAATTTGCTGCAAAAGGTAAAGATAACGTAAAAATGTAATTATTTAAATAGCTAGCTAAATTTTTTTGGAAAATGGAATTAGGCCACTTTCAAAATAAACGGCTCATTTATGCTATTCAGAAGAACAAAAAAGTACGGTTTCTTGAATTACGGAAACTCGAGTGTATATTATTTAATATTTAAATCACTATCATCAAATACAGGTAGAAAATGTTAATTTATGTTTATTATACATTAAATTACGTAATGATAATATTGTTTATGCATAATAAAGGTATAGTTTGCTTAAGATAACGAAATTGTAGTAGTCTAGGCTACTCGGTCTCATTCTGCCCTTATTGTGAATGACGAAATACCCAAATGATAATTTATGATATTCAAAAGAACAAAAAAGTACGGTTTCTTGAATTACGAAAACTCGAGTGTATATTATTTAATATTTAAATCACTATCATCAAATACAGGTAGATACCATTAATTTATATTTAAATCACTATCATCAAATACAGGTAGATGATGTTAATTTATTATTTACTAGCTCATCTACCCGGCTTTACCCGGGAAACAATTTAATTCCAACTCTAATAATAAATTACATATAACGAAATCAATTTAAATTGTCTATAGTTCCGTTACACTTAACTTTTTTTTTGAGATAAACGAAATTATTACAGAATTAAAATTATAGATTACGCAAAAAAGATATAATCTAACACTGATTATAAATATCACACATTGTCTAATACAATTCGTAGTTCATAGATTAGATTAAACAAATAATAAAAGGAATATTTTTTGCCGAACAATATATCAAGAAATTTTGAAAGAAGTCTTAGCTCATTAAATGTGATATGTCGTATCTGTTAAATATAATAACACGAATTTTAAACCCACAAATCGTTTCAATTACCTGCGGCTGCCATTACCAATTAAAGTCAAAATGTAAACAAACAGGTTATACAGCAAAACTTATCTATTATAATATTTTTGGGATATTACCTGAACCACAACTCTGATTTTTAAAAAACTTTACATAATCCTTCCCGGGGATATACCTAATAATTTCCTAAATTTTCACGGCGATTGGATGTATGGTTTTTTTGAAAAAAAAATGTTAAAACTCAAAATCGGCAAATTTTTGAGGTTTTTGAGCCCTAGGGGGCCTGGGTTAGGTTGCCCCCCCCAGAGTTTAATAGCCTAAAACCACCCCAAGACCTATAGAAAGTGCCTTGCGAAAGAATTTTTGAAAAAGGTCCATTGTAGGCCGAATGCATAAGGTACGAACATACATTCATACATACAGAGCCACGAAGAGAATTTATATATAGATTTATACATCAAAATACGTAATAATATATATTGTTTATGCATAAAAAAGGTGTAGTTTGCTTAAGGTAACGAAATAACGAGTAGCCTATGCTATTCAGTCTCACTCTGTCACTCTGTCACTCTGTCTTCATTGTGATTGACCAACCTTCGGATGATGAGTTGTGATATTCTAAAGAAAATAAAATACGGAAACTTGAAAGTACGGTTAAAATAACTGTTTTTTTTTTCTAATGTCTATTCTGTTTTTTTTCAGGTATATCACTTACGTAGCGTTTATTAATTTCATGCTGAGTCCTCTAATACTTCTTTGGCAGATTCTCTATTCCTTCTTCAATTATGCTGAGGTAATGTTTTCATGTTGTTTTTATTTTTTTATTTTTTTTTTATTTGAGGGTGACTGTAGTACTGCGTATTAAAAAAAAAAAATTATTGTACTTCTGTCCGTCTGTACTTAAGTATCTCAGCAGTTAGCTTCAACCCCTCATGAAGCTCAGCACTTTTGCTGGTTCCAGTGGTAAAAATTTTGCTATGGTTTTGTTAAGTGTCCCGAAGCACTTACCTCTGTGCGACAAAGTTGCCTTACAGTTAGTCAGCAGGTGCAACGGTGTTTCTTCCTCTGCACAAACCATCATTGATAATGCCCATTGAGTACGCTTCGGTAGAAAGTAACTTCCTTTCGCCTTCTATGGGATGGTCTTCTTCGGGACCTCAGGTGCACTTGTGGGAGGTTGGCTCCCACTAGTTAGCACTTTTAGTCCCTCTGTGTTTCCGGAGGATGGTCTCCGAACTTCCTTGTCCTTACAGGGGGAAAATTCCTGAAGTATTTTCTATCCTCTATCGGTGGTATTTTGTCCTCTCCGGCAGAGTAGCGCATACCGCAGTAAGGCTATTTACTCAAGGGGGTCGCCTGGTACCCTTGAGGCTCCGTTCATAATACAGTAACCCCTGTATCATCCATCCTTCGGCACGGATCGCATAACACCTTAGATTGGGGCTGGATAAAAAGAGAGGATTTGAGGATTAGGAAGGATTTGAAACGAAGGTGGTCAGGTCGAACCCCTGGTCACCTTCTCCTCTCTCGTTTGTCCCTACTTATAGCAGGTTAACAGGGTAGCCTCGCGAAGGCCGAAAGTCGGAGTTGAGTATCAGAGGCGCTTAATCACTCCATTACTACCCCATGTTTTTATTATGTCATGCTATTGTTTTGAGGTATGTGTCAATGTGTAAACAATAGTTAGTTAACCGTTGTGCTTAACTAACAACCGTTAATGAGATTATTATCCTTAACTCATTAGTTATCCAATCAATAATTCTGTGGTATTTACTCATTCTGTGGTAAAGTGGTTATACAAAAGTCTCCACACAAATGAAGTTTTTTTATTAAATAACAACGCGTTTCGAACACCAAACCCCTATAAAAAAAATAGTTTTTGAAAAAGTTAAAATAAATTTATTTTTAATTTGGAAAAAAATTACAGATGAAAAATCCGTTTTTGAAAACAGTAAATATGCATAAGACATAACAATTACGATCGTAAAAACTCATTTTTGTTTCAATTTTCAGATTTTTTTTAACTTTTTTATGATTTAATTTTTTTTTAAATTAATACAATTTTCAAGTGATTTTAAAATATTTTATTTTAAATCTTATTGCATTTACTGAATATTTTTTTATGGCGTATTTAATTTTTATGTTCAATTAATAAAATTTTGTACTGTTAAAAATATATTTTTTTAATGTTATTAGAGTTACTGAGTTTTTTTTTATGAAGCACTTGTTTGTATTGTCATTCTTTTGATTTTTTATTTAATTGTGTCACTCTTTTGATTTATTACTCTTTTAATCACCATTTTATAAGTGTCCCTCGTTTGATTTTGATTTAATTGTGTCACTCTTTTGATTTATTACTCTTTTAATCACCATTTTATAAGTGTCACTCTTTTGATTTTGATTTAATTGTGTCACTCTTTTGATTTATTACTCTTTTAATCACCATTTTATAAGTGTCCCTGTTTTGATTTTTATTTAATTGTTGTCACTCTTTTGATTTATTACTCTTTTAATCACCATTTTATAAGTGTCCCTGTTTTGATTTTTATTTAATTGTTGTCACTCTTTTGATTTATTGCTCTTTTAATCACCATTTTATAAGTGTCCCTGTTTTGATTTTTATTTAATTGTTGTCACTCTTTTGATTTGTTACTCTGTTAATCACCATTTTGTAAGTGTCACTCTTTTGATTTGTCACTCTTTTAATCACTATTTGAAGAGTGACAAATTATCTTGTAAAGCTGCCTAATTTTGATGACTTTGATTTATAGCTGTAATTTAATGACAGCAATTAAATATGCCCAATTATCAATTTGATACAGCTCATTAGACCGTAGCAATTAAGACCCAGAGGCAGATATCGTACAAGAAGACATTCCCTTTTATATACTAATAGTATAGATAAGAATTTGCTTTGAATATTTTTAAAATATATTAATTATTCGATTTAAGTAATTAAATTAGAAAGAAGCATAAAGCACAATTTAAATAATTTAGATGGTTCTTAAAAATATTTACAACAAAACTGATTAATTAAATAGCAGATACCATATAATTGGCAAAATGGCTGATTAGAGCAATTAACTATTCTAATAATGACAACAATGTAATTAGCTTTGGTGATTCTAACCGATTCCTAATTATACTCCAATTATTTTACAGCTCAATAAATACTTTTAATTACTTATTAATTTTAATTTACATTAATTATTAATAAGGAAATTAATAAAGTAATAGACATTTATTTCCAAATTCTTTTCTCTTCATTTTTTCTTTTAAACGATTCAGAAGCTTATCTAAAAATAAAAGAAATTAAATTAATTACAATTATAGTGATCTTATTTTGGGTAATCACCAAATTAGGGAGTTTATTACAAGCTCCGTTATATAGATTACAGGTCTTTATTTATAAATTATAATAAAAACAATACTAATGCAATACAGGCCTTAATTGTCAAATAATTAAATTTAGAAAATACAGTACGAAAAGGTATAACATTTGATAGTTAATATTATAAATTATATTATTATTTTAGGTCTTATAATAGCAGATAATTACACGTAAGGGTTATGTTACAATTTGTTTGTATCTATATGGAGTTTATGAATTTTATAAATTTACCAGTTTTATAAACAATTATTTCGCACTCAGTCATTGGCCAATTTCCATCTTGTATTTTTTTTTTTTTTTTTTTTTTAACTTGGACGTTTCATTTTCGCGTATTAGGCATTTATACAAGATACGATGGCAGTTTTTAGAAATTTACTCCACATGGACAAGTTGGTTGGTCAAGGATTTTAAATCGGGCAAGATAATCTTTACTTATTCCGTGGTCAGTTAAGAGCCATAGTTGTTTTATATGTATGTTGTATCTTTTTATTCATTTTTTCTACCACTGTTGGGAAATAAAGCTTGGTGGTATACGCTTTTAGTATGCTGATTTTAGTATGTACGCTTTTAGTATGGTGATTTATTATGTACGCTTTTAGTATGGTGATTTTAGTTTGTACGCTTTTTGTATGTTGATTTTAGTATGTACGCTTTTAGTATGGTGATTTTATTATGTACGCTTTTAGTATGATGATTTTAGTTTGTACGCTTTTAGTATGGTGATTTTAGTATGTACGCTTTTAGTATGGTGATTTTAGTATGTACACTTTTAGTATGGTGATTCTAGAATGTACACTTTTAGTATGGTGATTTTAGTATTTACGCTTTTAGTATGGTGATTCTAGAATGTACACTTTTAGTATGGTGATTTTAGTATTTACGCTTTTAGTATGGTGATTTTAGTATATACGCTTTTAGTATGGTGATTTTAGTATATACGCTTTTAGTATGGTGATTTTAGTATATACGCTTTTAGTATGGTGATTTTAGTATGTACGCTTTTAGTATGGTGATTTTAGTATGTACGCTTTTAGTATGGTGATTTTAGTATGTACGCTTTTAGTATGGTGATTTTTTTGTTTATTATTATTGTTTAAACGATCCCTAGCGGGTGATAAAGTCATCCTTTTACCGGTCTTTTGTTTGATCCGTGATTCTACAGATTCTATAGGTTAGGTTGCAGTGGTAGTCCCACAAGGGAACACACTTAGGCCGAGCATTGGCCCTTTGTGATACCACACAATGAAGATTGATTCTACAGTGGGAGTCCTAAATTTTGTTCCTAACTCAAGTGTATTTAGAGTAGGGATCTTTAACGAGTACCTGACATCGCATAGGCTAAGGGACCGACGGTTTAACATCCTTCACCGATGGACAACGTGCTCAGATTAATTCACCTCCCGCGTGAATAAATCGAGGGCCAGGTGAGGATTGAACCCCGGTCCTATCAGTTCAGAGGTGAGCACGTAACCACTGAGTTAGCCTGGCCCCCTACAGATTCTACATTGGGAGTCCTAAATTTTGCCTTTGTCCTAAATAAATATATAGATATTGTAGAAAGTTGAGGTGAGTATTCAAGCCACTGGGCTGCTCTGACCTCCCCCCCCCCCCCCCCCCAATATGATTTGTTATTATGTAATACAACTACAAAAGCCAATCACAACAAATTGTGGTTTTATCTCCACGGAAAATGGGTGACAAACAAAGTTACGAACTTTATATATCTATCTATTCTATGTTTCGTTATCGAAGGCTAGGTCAAATAAAAGAAAATAAACTCCTTCCTAGGCCAACGTTTCGATGTATTTGCACATCATCTTCAGGGCTAAAATTAGAGTAAGAACTATAATACATTTACCAAAACAATCTACAACTCACATAGAGAACTAACACAAATTTTTGAGACTAACAGATACATAACAAAAGGTTATTTTATAATCAGAGTTGTTGAGTACACATCTATTTCATTATAATAACCTTTATTATAATACATTATTTTTTTATTTCATTATAAAATAACCTTTTGTTATGTATCTGTTGGTCTCAAAAATTTGTGTTAGTTCTCTATGTGAGTTGTAGATTGTTTTGGTAAATGTCTTATAGTTCTTACTCTAATTTTAGCCCTGAAGATGATGATCACCTTTTTGCCAACGTTTCGTCTTTATTTCAAGACATCCTCAGGGCTATAAACTAACAAAAAACAATAAACAATGGACATTTTTTCATTTCTACTTTAAAAACATCATAAACAAATTGAAAAAAGAACTTACTGAAGGCTTGGTTCTGTTACATTTACAAACAACCGTTAACTGTCATTACATGTGCTGTTCCAAGCGACAAATTATTGAACCATAATTTGTTCAATGATTTGTCGATAATTTGAAATGGTTCAATAATTTGTCGCTTGGAACAGCACATGTAATGACAGTTAACGGTTGTTTGTAAATGTAACAGAACCAAGCCTTCAGTAAGTTCTTTTTTCAATTTGTTTATGATGTTTTTAAAGTAGAAATGAAAAAATGTCCATTGTTTATTGTTTTTTGTTAGTTTATAGCCCTGAGGATGTCTTGAAATAAAGACGAAACGTTGGCAAAAAGGTGATTACATATATTTACCCTGACCAAACTCCGAGAAAAAGAAAAAGTGTTTTGTGAATATTTTGTGGTCAAGAAAACAGTACCGTATATATATATATATATATATATATATATATATATATATATTAGTATATTTAGGAAGCAGTCCTTCATTTATACAGGTTTGATTAAATAATACGCCATATTTACGGTTGATTAGTTTCCTTGTGTATTTCTCAAGGGATCTGAATAATCTTCTTGTACAAACATCTAAATTGAATAGAACATTTCCAATGGTTTCATTGTATTTACATCTTGCATTTACACTAATTTTACTATTGTCACAACAGTCACAACTAGTACTATTACTATTACTACTACTACTATTATCACTACTATCGACATGTTTCGACTGCTCGTCAGTCATCTTCTGGATAAGGAGGTTCTTTGCTGAGTTGTTGGTATTTACTGCAGTTTTTGATCAGCTACGAGTGGTCTAATGGTGGGTTTCGGTAATCAGTTTCTGATTGGCTGGTTGTAGGGATGGAGAGGGCATGGTTATGCAGGTACTGTTATCTGGTGGCCAGCAGATGAAGTTATTGGGGCCAAGAGCTTGAGCACCCTGCTACTACTATTAAGTTGAGTGTTGAGAGTCGGTTTCCTTTCCTGTATTAAAATGGCTTCCAGAATTAGCAATTTTTGTGGATCCTTTTCCTTTAGTATGATTGTTGTATTATTCACAAGGTCTTCCCTTCGAATATTGGTTTTATGAATAGATTCAGCATGGTTTCGTATCACTACTATCGACATGTTTCGACTGCTCGTCAGTCATCTTCTGGATAAGGAGGTTCTTTGCTGAGTTGTTGGTATTTACTGCAGTTTTTGATCAGCTACGAGTGGTCTAATGGTCTACGAAACCATGCTGAATCTATTCATAAAACCAATATTCGAAGGGAAGACCTTGTGAATAATACAACAATCATACTAAAGGAAAAGGATCCACAAAAATTGCTAATTCTGGAAGCCATTTTAATACAGGAAAGGAAACCGACTCTCAACACTCAACTTAATAGTAGTAGCAGGGTGCTCAAGCTCTTGGCCCCGATAACTTCATCTGCTGGCCACCAGATAACAGTACCTGCATAACCATGCCCTCTCCATCCCTACAACCAGCCAATCAGAAACTGATTACCGAAACCCACCATTAGACCACTCGTAGCTGATCAACAACTGCAGTAAATACCAACAACTCAGCAAAGAACCTCCTTATCCAGAAGATGACTGACGAGCAGTCGAAACATGTCGATAGTAGTGATAATAGTAGTAGTAGTAATAGTAATAGTACTAGTTGTGACTGTTGTGAAAATAGTAAAATTAGTGTAAATGCAAGATGTAAATACAATGAAACCATTGGAAATGTTCTATTCAATTTAGATGTTTGTACAAGAAGATTATTCAGATCCCTTGAGAAATACACAAGGAAACTAATCAACCGTAAATATGGCGTATTATTTAATCAAACCTGTATATATATATATATATATATATATATAAATGATCAAACCACAATTAAGAAATGGGAAAACAAGACTAAGATCTTTCAACCGTAAGAAATAACCGTTGTTATTTCACGTGTTTATGTGAAACCTATATATATATATATATATATATGATGTAATTTTTTTGAGGGTTGAGATCCAATGATTTTAAACTAGTCCTTTTGCCGACATTTCGACATATATTTATGTCATTTTCAGGGCTACAACATGATTGTTTTACAATTAGCACTACTATTACTACTATTTGGTAATTTATTGCATTTTAATATGTACAGTAACAAAGAGGTATTTATTGATAAATCAGTTATTTCGACTATGGATTTTTTTTGTAAATGTACTTCTGTTTTTTGTAAAATGTAATAAATTACCAAATAAGTAGTAATAGTAGTGCTAATTGTAAAACAATCATGTTGTAACACTGAAGATGACATAAATATATGTCGAAACGTCGGCAAAAAGACTAGTTTAAAATTATTGAACCTCAACCTTCAAAAAAATTACATCATATAAATATTGGGTTAAGAAAACAAATCATGATGAATATATATATATATATATGAACACACAGGGAGAGACACACTTACAAACTCAAATTTTCGGATGATCCGTCTTCAGGAGAAAAGAGAATGGGTGACCAAGCACGCCGGAAACCGTTCCGGCAACCGACCGTGCTGCCACGCGCGCTCGGTTCAGGAAGTAATGAAGTAGAGAAGAACAGAAGAAATAAAATTAAAATTAAAATTAAGACAAGCAGTTCTGGTTGATTGAAGGTAAAATAAACAACTGGAAAATAAATGAAGTATGAAAAGGAATACCGTGAAAAATACCTAAAAGCAAGAAAAAGAAAGATAACAGAGTTGGTAAGGCGATGAGAAACAATTGAAAATACAAGGATAAGATCAATTAAATAAATAAATAAAGTAAAATCTTTTAATAAAATAAATAAAATATTTTAATTATTTATTTTATTATATGTATTTATTTAATTGATCTTATTCTTGTATTTTCAATTGTTTCTCATCGTCTTACCAACTCTGTTATCTTCCTTTTTCATGCTTTTAGGTATTTTTCATACTTCATTTATCTTCCTGTTGTTTATTTTACCTTCAATCAACCAGAACTGCTTTTCTTAATTTTAATTTTAATATTAATTTTTTTCTGATCGTCTCTACTTCTACTTCATTACACGCCGAACCAGGCGCGTGCGTGTCTCTTTTCTCCTGAAGACGGGTCATCCGAAAATTTGAGTTAGTAAGTGTGTCTTTTTCCCTGTGTGTTGCTTTTCATCGTTTTTGAGCTGATTTGCGTCCAGTTTGGATCGTTTTTTCGAATTTTGAATGAAAGATATATATATGTTATATAAAAAGATTTCACATAAACACGTGAAATAACAATCAATGATCAAACCACAATAAGAAATGGGAAAACAAGACTAAGATCTTTCAACCGTAACAAGCGGTCTTCGTCAGAGTCAAAAACCCAACAAAAACAGTTGGTTTTTTGACTCTACGAAGACCGCTTGTTACGGTTGAAAGATCTTAGTCTTGTTTTCCCATTTCTTATTGTGGTTTGATCATTGATGTGTATAAATATATATAGACTAAACAGACACTTACGGTAGAAATGTAGAATAGGGTACGAGGTGTAAAATGGCGGCTTGAAATAAATCCGGCATATTTAGGGTTTGTGTACCGATATATTGGAATGACGCCTTAATTGACAAGTGTATGACGTCATAAACGTAAATAGATTGAAATTATTTGAAATGAATTTCTTTAATGCGAAATAATAAAATACTTAAGAATAAGATAATATAAAGGTTATAAAATAGGGATGGGAAGTATGAAATAGTAAAAGACAATGTGTATACGAGATACTATTATAAAATTTGTTAAATGGAAATAAAAAAAGAGATTCCACAAAGGGATATTACGTTGACACTTACATTGACAAGCTGTTCAATCCTCTAGTACGTAATATCCGTCGCATTATTCCTTTTCCAGTTTATTTTCCTTTTCTCTCTCCCCCCTCCTCTTTTTTTGCTTACTTTCTGCACGTTATCGCCAAGCCACTCGTTGTAATCAAAATAAACGCAAGTATGATCAATATTAAAACTGTGAGATCCATTATTCTTTTAGCTTACTAATAAATAATTTAAATTATTCTTACTTAAGCCTTTTTAGGCATAGATAAAATTTGAAAACAACCTGTTACAAGTAGAAACTAAACATGTGTTTATAATAAAACACAGGAGTTTAATGTGTTTTTAATTTCTTTTTTCATAAAAGTTACTAAAATGTCTCTTGTATGTTATTATGTAATTTATATTTTTTTTTTTTGTCCCTTGAAGATGATGTTGGCTGTCGGTCCCGAGACTAAACGATGTCAGATTCTTTTTTGTCCCTTGAAGATGATGTAGGCAGTCGGTCCCGAGACTAAACGATGTCAGATTCTTTTTTGTCACTTGAAGATGATGTAGGCTGTCGGTCCCGAGACTAAACGATGTCAGATTCTTTTTTGTCCCTTGAAGATGATGTAGGTTGTCGGTCCCGAGACTAAACGATGTCAGATTCTTTTTTGTCCCTTGAAGATGATGTAGGCTGTCGGTCCCGAGACTAAACGATGTCAGATTCTTTTTTGTCCCTTGAAGATGATGTAGGTTGTCGGTCCCGAGACTAAACGATGTCAGATTCTTTTTTGTCCCTTGAAGATGATGTAGGCAGTCGGTCCCAAGACTAAACGATGTCAGATTCTTTTTTGTCCCTTGAAGATGATGTAGGCTGTCGGTCCCGAGACTAAACGATGTCAGATTCTTTTTTGTCCCTTGAAGATGATGTAGGCTGTCGGTCCCGAGACTAAACGATGTCAGATTCTTTTTTGTCCCTTGAAGATGATGTTGGCTGTCGGTCCCGAGACTAAACGATGTCAGATTCTTTTTTGTCCCTTGAAGATGATGTAGGCAGTCGGTCCCGAGACTAAACGATGTCAGATTCTTTTTTGTCACTTGAAGATGATGTAGGCTGTTGGCCCCGAGACTGAACGATGTCAGATTCTTTTTTGTCCCTTGAAGATGATGTTGGCTGTCGGTCCCGAGACTAAACGATGTCAGATTCCATATTCGAAGTATAATTCTAAGGTAGTGCAGTCAGTTATTATGTAGTATTTACTCATTATAGGGTAACAAGCTAATGAAATAGTCTCCACATGCAGAAATGTAATATTTAATAATATTTCTAAGGGGCCAGGCCAGCTCAGTGGTTACGTGCTCGCCTCTGAACTGATAGGACCGGGGTTCGATCCTCACCTGGCCCTCGATTTATTCACGCGGGAGGCGAATAAATCTGAGTGCGTCGTCCCTCGGAGAAGAACGTTAAACCGTCGGTCCCGAGCCTGTACGATGTCAGGTACTCGTTAAAGATCCCTACTCTAAATACATTTGAGTTAGGCAAAATTTAGGACTCCCACTGTAGAATCAATCTTCATTGTGTGGTATCACAATGGGCCAATGCTCGGCCTACGTGTGTTCCCTTGTGGAACTGCCACTGCAACCTAACCTAACCTAACCTAATAATATTTCTATGTTCGAAAGCTCGGATTATTTTGAATCTCAAAGATGTCTCTAGGACAGATGCTATGACAAGAAAGAAAGGATTACGCAACCAGCGCAAAGCTGGTGAGTGCAGAAGCTGCTGCAAATTTCAACAACATTTAAGTTTTAAGAGGAGACCAGCTGCCAACGTAACCACATTTAATTATATAAACAACGCGTTTCAAACACGTAGTGTTCTTCTTCAGGCATTAACCAAGGATGAGTGTCTCTGGCACAATTGAGTCTACATATATAGAAATTAAAACAACTCGTTTCAAACACGTAGTGTTCTTCTTCAGGCATTAACCAAGGATGAGTGTCTCTGGTAACGTCCTAGTACGAGTACATTATCATTGGTTAATGCCTGAAGAAGAACACTTCGTGTTCGAAAAGCGTTGTTTATATTATTAAATTTCTATATATAGAGACTATTTAATTAACTTTTTTTACCCTAAAACAATGATTTAGGCAAAATTTTGAGTTCACCATTATTAGATCTAATTTTTAATTAAAAAAAAAATACTTTTAGTAAATACTGTCTGATCCGGTGAACTTAATTCCGCCTAACAGTCAATGAATGTTCTGTTAATTCAGTTTATCAATTTATCGTTCATAATTTTAATCGTTTGTTTTTGAGACTTTTTTTTCCAAAAAAATATTATTATATATATATATATATATATATATATATATATATATATATAAAAGGATTCACATAAACACGTGAAATAACAATCAATGATTAAACCACAATAAGAAATGGGAAAACAAGACTAAGATCTTTCAACCGTAACAAGCTGTCTTCGTCAGAGTCAAAAACCCAACTCTGACGAAGACTGCTTGTTACGGTTGAAAGATCTTAGTCTTGTTTTCCCATTTCTTATTGTGGTTTGATCATTGATATATATATATATATATATAGTTCACACAGGAAAGAAAAACCAGATAAAAACACACACAAAAAAGACTCACAACCATATTTCGACATTCGTTGCCATCGGGCAGAAGTAGTCCCTTTGAGTAGCTGAAGCTAACTCATTTATATATATATATATATATATATATATATTTCAGGTAACTCACCACAAATTAAAGAAGATAGTCGCTCTAAGGCCTTTCGCTTTCACGTCGTCAGAGAGCAAGTGAATGCAAGTTGATATATATATAATATATATATATATATAAACTCAAAAATTGTTATTGACCTCTTCTATTCTATTCACTGTTTAGTTATTGAGGGCTAGGTCAAATAAAAGGAGCCTAGAAAGGAGTTTATTTTCTTTTATTTGACCTAGCCCTCAATAACTAAACAGTGAATATATATATATATATATATCTGCATGAGTGGTCCGGATCTCGAATATGATTGGCTATTTTTTTCTTTTTTTGACCAAATTGTCAAAGCAACAGTCTCAACGAGACCACAACTACAGAACTTTGGATCTAATTGGAGCCGTATTGGGGGAGGGGTTCCCCCAAGTGGGTAAGCTGACACTGCAGGACAACAGTTTGTTTTTACGAGGGACTGTGAGCCCTTCAATATTATCCCCGGTGGTGGGGGGGGGGGGGGGGGACAAATCATACGACCACTCCGGGCTACTAAAATAGTTGCTACGTCACTCTCTGATTAGACATGAATAAGCAAGTTTCACTCACCTTACACTGCTGACTCATTCCTCTTAGGTACAATCCCAGTATTGCTTGTCTCTTTAGCTTTTATTATCATTTATTCACAATAATATATATATATATATATATATTTAATAGTTACATGATAAGTTTAGACAACTCGTCATAATTAAAAGGAATGCCAGTATAAGTATGATAGTTAGAGCAGGGTCCATTACTAAAGAAAGGCAAATACTAAAATATTGAAAAAAATAACAAAATTAAACATTCCGTTTTTAATTATATAAGTAGGTAGTAAACTAAAGCAACAAGTGGAAATAACACATGTTATAATCAACTACTGTAGGACAAAAAACAGTGTTGTATTGTTATCAATGACTACTCTTTTTTTTTTTTTTTTTTTTTTTTTTTTGGTAAGGAGGTGAAATGCATTTACACACATAGTGCTGGGCTCCCAGTATAAACCAGACTACCAACTAAAACACCCCCTTTTTCACCTAGGACCTAGCCTGGAACTGTTTTCCACATTACTTCAGGCTTGGTCGTAGCTTACCTTAGGTGAGGCATACTTGCTTTATTATCCTTCTAGATCTTCCAAGTATCGCTTTTTCGTCGTCAATATCGTTCTGACTAGGCCATCTACCATATTCCATGCCCCAGAACTCCGGATCATGTTTTCAATGATCGTTTCTGGGGAGAATATGCCTATTCTTTGTATCAAGTCTCTCCTCTAGCTGTTCCATTTGGGACAAGAAAAGAATGTGTGTTCGACATCATCTAGCGCTGGAGAATACAGGCACTCGAATGTTTGGTGCCTCCCTATCTTGCACAGGTAGGCGCGGAAGTAACCATGTCCACTCAGAAATTGCGTGAGGTTTCACCTCACCCACCTCTCCATGACCTCTCTCAATCCATGATCGGACATCTCTAATTAGTTTGAATGTCCAGCGCCCTCTAGTGTCATTCTCCCACGCCTCTTGCCATCTGTCCAATGACTACCCTTTAATAATAATAATAATAATAATAATTATAAATATTGATATAATTATTAATCCGACAACTTAAACCGACCACTGATATTTCAAATTCACATAAGGGGTTATTGAGGATTTTGTCATAAAACATAAACCTGATCATCAGCCGAGTTTCGCCAAAAGTTGTTTGGCATTTTCAAGGCTAAAAACAATTATTAAACGACATAAGTAAAGCAAGGTAAATACATCATCGGACACCATCCAACAGAAAACAAACGACACAAACAACAATTATAGTACCCAGAGAACCATAAAAGACTCATAAAATACCTAGTGTTATTATGATTATTATTATTTAAAAAACAGACATTTGTCGTTTAAACCTAATTGCGTATTATTAATTATTCAGAACACCAAAAAACCACATTTTCAAAACAGCAAAAACCACAACAGACAGTAATAAACACAGCAAATTACAAAACCATGAAAAAAAAAGAGTCAAAAATTAAAAGAAATTTAGAGGAAAAAACAAATACCTTACAAACATATTACCTTGATTTAGAAGAAACACTAATTTACTGGTCCATGCTTATATCTGGATACATCATAACAAATACACCTATGCAGGAAGGTTACATAACCCTACAAAGGAACACAGGCTACTCCCCTAATGTCAACATGAGAAACAGTTCAATGGCAACTATTGCAGGAGATTGGAATAAATTAACCTTTTTGTGGTTCTCTGGGTACTATAATTGTTGTTTTGTGTCGTTTGTTTTCTGTTTGATGGTGTCCGATGATGTATTTATCTTGTTTTACTTATGTCGTTTAATAAATTGTTTCTTAGCCTTGAAAATGCCAAACAACTTTTGGCGAAACGTCGGCTGATGATCAAGAGTTGTATGTTTTATGACCAAAATCCTCAATAACCCCTTATGTGAATAATTATAAAGTTATTAATTGTTGTATTAGTAGAAAAGAGTTTTTTTTAAAATCTTAATTAATTTATTAGATTAATTTAATTAATCTTGTTAATTTCTACCTTCTGTGCACTCAACATCTATTGATCAATTGTCCCATTTTTTCCTGTTCCTCAGAGTCTTCTATATAATTCCCTATTTCCTTTGTACTGATTTATAATATAATATATAAATATATATATATATATATATATATATATATATATTATATTATTATTAATATTGTTATTATATTATTATATTATATTATTATATATTATTATTAATATTATTATATTATAAATAAATGATTCGCGCTCCGTTCTTCGACGTGGGGAGATCTCTCTCACTTCGTCCTCTCTACTAGTCTACTCTCCTGATGACGAACAACAGTTCGAAATATTGAATTCTGTAAGTTTTCTTTGTATTCTCTTTTCTGTGTCGTGCTTTGTGTAATTTAAAGTTATATATATATATATATATATATAAAGATTTCACATAAACACGTGAAATAACAATCAATGATCAAACCACAATAAGAAAATGGGAAAACAAGACTAAGATCTTTTAACCGTAACAAGCGGTCTTCGTCAGAGTCAAAAACCCAACTGACTGTTACGGTTGAAAGATCTTAGTCTTGTTTTCCTATTTTCTTATTGTGGTTTGAACATTGATATATATATATAAATATTTCATTAAACACTTTTTGAACCCTTATTCTCGTCTCTTTTCTCTTTAACTGTTCTAATTTCAGAATCAGTGTTCTTAGGTTTTCCGGGATATGAAATAATAATTCTCCAAAAGTTTTATCTTCAAAACTCATTTTTAACTATATTCACGTTTACATTATTCACCAACGTTTCAGTCGTCGTTGACCATCTTCAGGGTGTTTTTTTTAACTTCACTTGCTAATACTAGAAATTTAAACATCTATATAACTATATAATAACTAAGTATAAATACTTTACAAAAAACAATAACGCAGTCGACATGCATGATATATAAATAAGGGAGGTTATGGTAAGGCTATGCTAACTTGGAGGTTACAGTTTAGACAAGTCCACAGACATTTATCCCTAATGCTAAGCTTAATATCAATTATCTTGAGCATTCCTACTCGCCGATTCCTCTCCATATAGCTTTAAAATTCTATTGAAACTTGAAATCTGTCCATTTATACTTGGTTTCTTTTCTAATATCTGGAGTGCTTCTATTATTTGCAAACGACCTGCTTCATTTTCTGTATTAATTATTTCACAATTACTAGCTAACATTTGTCGGCTTAATTCTAAGCAATCTCTCCTCCCTCCCTCTCTCTCCCTCCCTCTCTCTCCCTCCTCTCTCTCTCACTCGTCTCTCTCTCCCTCCTCTCTCTCCCTCCTCTCTCTCCCTCCTCTCTCTCCCTCCTCTCTCTCCCTCCTCTCTCTCCCTCCTCTCTCTCCCTCCTCTCTCTCTCTCCCTCTCTCCCTCCCTCTCTTTCCCTCCCCCTCTCTCTTTCCCTCCCTCTCTCTCTCCCTCTCTCTCCCTCTCTCCCTCCCTCCTCTCTCTCTCCCCCATCTCTTTCCCTCCCCCTCTCTCTTTCCCTCCCTCTCTCTCTCCCTCTCTCCCTCCCTCCTCTCTCTCTCTCCCTCCATCTCTTTCCCTCCTCTCTCTCTCTCTCCCCTCTCTCTATCCCCCCTCTCTCTTTCCCTCCTCCCTACTCTCTCTCCCTCCTCTCTCTCTCGCTGCCCCCTCTCTCTCCCTTCTCTCTCTCTCCCTCCCTCCCTCTCTCTACCTTCTCTCTCTCTCACTCTCTCTCTCTCTCTGTCACGTTGTTCCTTAGTCTCCCTTTTCACTCTGTTGTTTCACCTCTCTCATAACGTTGTTCCTTAGTCTCCCTTTTCACTCTGTTGTTTCACCTCTCTCTCTCTCTCTCTCTCTCTCTCTCTCTCTCTCTCTCACACACACACACACACACACACACACACGTTGTTCCTTAATCTCTCTTTTCTTTTTCCCTCTCTTCTCTCCTCCTCTCTCTCTCCCCTCTCTCTCTCTCTCTCTCTCTCTCACACGTTGTTCCTTAATCTCTCTTTTCACTCTGTTGTTTCACCCTCTCTCTCTCTCTCTCTCTCTCTCTCCCTCCTCTCACTCTCTCTCTCTCTCTCTCTCTCCTCTCTCTCTCTCTCTCTCACACACACACACACACACACGTTGTTCCTTAATCTCTCTTTTCACTCTGTTGTTTCACCTTCTCATAACGTTGTTCCTTAGTCTCCCTTTTCACTCTGTTGTTTCACCTCTCTCTCTCCTCTCTCTCCCTCTCTCTCTTTCCCCTCTCTCTCTCTTCCCTTCTCTCTCTCTCTCTCTCTCTCTCTCCACGTTTTCCTTAATCTCTCTT